>JAMKCH010029915.1:0-17049 GCA_023653785.1 Ophioderma brevispina | reverse complement strand
TTCATAGCTTCGTCCATTTTACTCAAAAAATAATACAGCAAGAAGCATACAGCAATTATCCAACATGCGCGATGGTTGGCTTGTGTTTCACGATATTGTGAAAATGAGAGTCCCACATGAGAATGTCCTGGCTGACCACAATGATAGGATGAGGCCAAAAGATTCCTTTGGAAAGCTTATGAAAGGTGAGCTGCCACATTTTATATTGTGAACACACACAAATAATTCTTGATACTAGTTTAGGAGTCTTTGAAGCGTGTTTGTTTTTATTCTTTATTCTGAAGGAGTTTTGTTCCTAAAGGGCCGTTGGTCCGAATGTTTTATTCCGAAGGACTATTAGTCCGACGTTTCTTTTTTTGGATGCGAAAGGTCGATGTTCCGACTTCGGAACACCGAAACCTTAGGAAATAAAAATCTGTTAGCCAAACCCCTTCAACCATATTTGCGCTTCGGACAGACGACCCATTCGCACCCAAAGACCCTTTACCTTTGTTCGAAATATAAACCCTTCAGATTAGTAGATGCGTCCCAAATGCTGCAGGTCCTTTGGAAAGAAATCTAAAAAGAATACCAGCAAAGACTAGGCATCTTTGGACTAATATAGATGCATTTTTCATGCTGATTCTGAATATGCCCGGGAAAATTAATAAGTTTGTTTATGGTGTGTTTATTGCCCTTTATGCATGTAAAGCAATAGAGACGGACTTTTTCAGGTAGGGTTCAGCTGACTCAACACCTTCACCATATATTACTTGGATCTCTAGTAGACAGTTCGGGTAAAGAAATTGAAAAACAATACTTTCTGTGATTTAAAAAAAATCACTTTATCATGTCGCAATCAATCCTAAGATGTAAATGTATGAAACTTTTAAAACTGTCTTCATTTTAAACTTTAAAACTAATCTTGTGCAGGAATTCTGGCAGATAAAAGGCCCGGAATAAAAGTATAAATACGATTTTTAATCTTATATATACATTTAGTACTCATATTATGGCCCGCAGGCCAAAATGGCAGATACTTTTACATTTAAACAATGCTTTTTGGCTTGGTTTATCGTAGTATTATAAAAATAAACTAATTGTTTGCAACGATATCGCCTGAGTACGTCACAGATTTGACCGATTACCGAGAAAAATAAATTGTAAAGTAGTGCTGTTATCAGCGATACTAACTGGGGAATTAACATGATAAGTTTGACCGGCAAATTTCAATCTACTAAAAGGCTACTAGCAGTCGGGGATACGTATTCGAACGTCGTTCTGTAATTTTATAATAACGTTTTATGAGAGCAGCGTAAGAAAACGGGTTTGTCAACGGCTAAAAATGTCGCCAGTGTTGCAAGGGCAGTAATTTAACTTTTGCAGTTCGATATTGATATTTCAATAGGTGAATTCAAAGCGCCAATCGGTTCGCGCGGTATTGTATTAGGTGGCTAAGACGCATTGATGATTCAGTGCTTGTGTTTTTTCACACTTGCATTGTTTCATCAAATGCGGACGTGTGGTCAGGTTTTCCGAAAATGTTCTACTGGAATGTACTCGTTTATTCGGCAATTTATTTCATTTCGTTGTGCCAGTTACTGGTATATGTTTTGATTACATCGTGCTACAGCTTTGGTATAATGATCTAAATGCCGTGTAGTTCCGCTTCGGATCATTCGGTTGTTTGGATCAGGTCATCAAGAATTATTGATGTGCATTTTTGTCCAGTTCCATTCCAAACTCAAAGGCTCTCGGATCATGCGGATGAGACCAGTTTTACTGGAACATTCAATCAATGGAACATTATTAAGTTAGACTGGCCAGATCACATCGCATGGCCGTAGATCAAGCCGGTTCAAGCAGGCTCCAGTAGTGTAGCAAACGTATCTGTAAAGGTCGTTGAACCCCCCGTGAATGTGTAAAGTTATAATCGCTTTGGCATGGTCATAGCCGTTCCACTTTTGGCTTCATTTCCATTTTTCCTCGCCCGCAAGATGCTGGGTAATCACAGTCATACCAGGCCTTGGCTTGTTTTTTCTTCAAGCTAATTTTAGAGTTTGGGTGCTCCATTGGCACCCGACGAATTAATATGTCCACTCTCCTTTATAGCGTTATGTAGGTCTCCTAATCAATCCCGTGTTTTCAAACTGTTTCTGTGCCACACGCATATGTCGGGACTTAAAGATACGTTGGTACTGCTCATAAAGCTATCCAACCGTTCTTCGAGAATTTGCAATGGCTTAACCTTGGTTTTCCTTCTCATTCGTTTGCAGAGTGCATCTCGCTAGGCAGCTTTCCTTGTGTTTGATTGGCTAACATGTGGCGCTAAACATGCATGGTTCAAAATTTAATTGTCCAATGTGCAAGCTGACCTGCAAATGGGCAATGTGGCCCTTATATTTTTGCTTTAGTTTGAGGAATTCCTTTAATTCCAGGCACAAAAAAAAAAAATTTTTGTTGCAAATCGCTTCAAAACATGGTAGAGTTTTTTCCCCTATTTTCGTGGCAAAGTCTTGTGGGTGACATGTTGTGGGAATCGGGATATATTCAGGTCGGAGACCTGCAGGAGTATAATTATAATAATAATAAACTTCTAGCTAAGTCTACATGGGGCTCATATCAAATGGTGTGAAATCTAAACTATCACCATTCATTTATGAAATGGCCCGACTAAATTACATTCTATGGTCGATTATATTGGTTTGCGTTTTAGACTTTAGCTCACTCGTCAATCTCTTTGCTTTTGAAGCATTGCCTTCATTGTCAGGGAATTCAAGGGAAGGGAGTAGGAGCTTAATCACAACAACTGGCAGTAGAGATCGGTATAACTTGTGAGTGTTGATGGAATGGCTCGTGCAAATTTTACCGTCCATTTGCCAAATTGGCATATGTGGCAACCGTGTTAATAGCCAGTCTTTCTTCTAGCCTTTTTTGGTGGTAGTGTGGGAATACACGTGTGCATCAATGAAATGCGTGATCTCAACATTTTTGTCGGTTCTGGTTATTTTATTTTTGAAATCACAATTTTATACACGTGCCTTTCCGTTTTCAAACTGCTCAATTAGGCATTCCCACCCTCATAAACTAGATGGTTGGTGTCTGTTCATGATGTGTTCCATAGGCCATTAAACATAATGCAAATAGGCCGCGTGGTCTTGTTCGGCTATTGTAATCATTTGGTGGCGTGGTTTTGGCAAAGTAAGGTCAGATTTAAATGTAGGCATTTCTGCGATGGGTTTGCCACCTCGCGAGTAGGTGCTGCGACTGAAATGAAATGCAAGGGTTTGACGTTGCGACATGAAATTAGGGGTCGTTGACGAAATACTAAGGTTTTTTCGGCCATATTAGGTCTGTCGATGTAATTAATTTATATTATTTTAATATTCCAATTCCATGTCAGCATACTTGCTTTCTTCTCAGAAAGCAGGTGTGTGGCCTTAAGCAATTTTTACATGCGCTTCGAGTAAAAAAATTAGTCAAAGGTCTGAAATATATTGGCAGCATGCTTTAGAGTTCAGATTTTATTTCTGTTTTACTTGATTTAATATCTAAATGTCATTTGGCAAGAAGTTTTTGGTTAGACTTTTGTAGGTACAGAGGAAGTGAAGTAACGGGAAAGGGTGAGGTACATATCAGGCAAACCATAAAGGTCTTGTGATCTACCTCCCAGTCGAATGATTTTTGGTCCGATATTTTAATGGGAATATTATAAAAGGATGTAAGAACCAGGGGCGGGAGGTCCTGTACAATTGATCTCAATGATAATGCTCGCAGTTTCTCAAAGAATTGATAACGAACTCACTATTCATCGAACTCACCATGTTTTTCAAACCCAGTTGATGTCGTCTTGTTGTGTGTTTTGGTGATTTTGGCATGACGTTCATCGGGGTGCTCTTTGTTAAGTGCCTCGTTTTTTCTCAATTCCCCTGTGGAATTTCTGCTTTCAACGCGGATAGTGTTGGTTTCTGATATTAAAAGGTAAAAAAAAAGAAAAAGGGGGGGGTGTGTAAATTTTTGTGCCAAAAATTTCTTGGCGGAAAAATGCCTTGGGGAAATTTTGTAATATGCGGATGTTTATTATGTTTATGTAGGTCAAGCCATTAGCGAATTTAGCAAAGTGTGGAGGGTAGGAAGAACTGGCCTGGCCAATTGTACCGTCGATGGCATTGATACCTGCGTTTGGTGATCTCAGGAAATTCTTCCTAGCCATCCGATGAGGTCTGGATACAGATTTGTATGGGGTAAAACCTAAAGGATTATAGGCGAAATGTATTTGTCAGACCAGTTACATATTTATCAATTCAGGTTCAGTTCTGCATGTATGCAAATGCATTTGTTTTGATAGCAAAATAAATTGACCTGGGGTCCTGCATGTGACAGATGTCAGTTGCAATCCGGGTGTCAACATTGCCTATTTCTTAGCTCTGTGGACAATACGTTTTATGCAGAGCAGCGTAAGAACACGGGTTGTAACAGGCTAAAGAATTGTAGCCGTCTGTGCAAGGGGCAGTATTGTAATTTGCCCGCTTCGATATTATTTCAATAGGTGAATTCAAAGCGCCAATCGGATCAGCATCAGGTATTGATTAGTTTGATAATGACGCATTGATTATCTCAGTGCTTGGTGTTGTTACTTGCAATAGGTTTCATAACATGCGGACGTTGTGGTCAGGTTTTCGAAATTCCACGCCCTTCCTCCCATTGGCATCCTTTATTTGAATCATATTGGGGCTCCTTTGGTACTTTTAATTTGAAACACTGCAAAATTTAAAAAAACATACATTTTAACATACCAACTTTTAATATATATATAGTATTGCAGTTCGGATGAGATCCGCTTTGGTTCCCGATTTGGCAAATTAAATTGCGTAAATAAATAGTGTGCATGTACATTATGCAGTTAATGGTATTGCTGTTTGGTTCAAGATACGGTTTTCGACTCGATTCGGCGGGTTAAATGGTATACATTCTATGGTGTTATAAAGTATTTGCATATCGGTACAGATCAACTTCGATTTGGAGGATAAATTGAAAAATAGTATTTGCAGCTCGGTACAAGACGCTTTTGGGTCTCGATTTGGCAGGTCCCATGGGCAATCAATTGGGTAATTCAGCGTAATAATAGCCAGATCGCTATAAGATCCGCTTTGGGTCTCGATTTGGCTGGTAAATTTGAAGTATGAGTCGACGATCGGTATAAGGTCCGGCTTCGAGATCTCGATTGGACTGAGCTAAAGGTTGTAGTAATTTATGTTCAATTGGTAATTAATTAGGTACTTCAGCGTAATAATATAGCAGATCGGTATAAGATCCGCTTTGGGTCTCGATTTGGTGGTAATTTGAAAGATTATATATGCTAGAGAGTCGGCAGATCGGTATAAGGTCCGCTCGGATCTCGATTTGGCTGGTAAATGTTGCTGTATATTTGTGGGTAGTGTGCCAGCAGATCGATATAAGATCCGCTTCGGGTTTCGATTTGACTGGTTAAATTGTAATGTATGGTATTTTATCCGCAGGTCTTTTATAGATCCGCTTTGGGTCCTCGATTGGCGGATAATTGGTAATTTATTGTAGTACTTTATGTTCAAGGTGTGTGTCAGCAGTCGGTATAAGATCCGCTTTGGGTCTCGAGTTGCCTTGTAAAATTGTAATTGTATGTGTATTTTATGCGCAGATCGGTATAAGTAATTTTAGGGTGAGTGGTTGCTTTTGGAAGGCTAGATTGATGAGTAAGGTCTACGTCTAGGAAATAGGTATGTTATTGGTAGAAGCTTGATGGTTGAATGGCGGACAAAATGCCTTGAATTTTGTAATATTCTGATTTTGTTATCTTTATATGTCAAGCCATTAGGGAATTAGACAAAAGTGTGGAGGGTAGGAAGAACTGGCCTGGCCAATTGTACCGTCGATGGCAATTGATACCTGCGTTGTGCCTTCCAGGAAATTCCTTCCTAGCCACCAATGAGTATGGATACAGATATGTATGGTAACCTTAAAAGGCTATCAGGCTACATATTTGGTCAGACCAGTTTTAATATTTATCAATTCAGGTTCATTTCTGCATGTATGCAAATGATTTGTTTTGATAGCAAAATAAATTGACCTTGTGGTCCTGCATGTGACAGATTCTCAGGTTTGCAACCGGTTGTGAAATGCCTATTTTCTTATGCTCTGGTGGACAAGCATATTGTATTCTGCGGGCGATCCACTTCCGTGTGTTTTATTAGCTTTATCAACCATTGAAGATCAATATTGGCCGGACAATTTGTTCAAATTGATAAATTATTTGAGTCGCTCTTAAGTGATCTTTAATAAGGAAATGGAGAGAGAGAGGGAGTAGGAGAGAGGGGAGAGAGAGGGGGAATGGATAGAAGAATTAAAACCAACAATTATACAGTCAGCTAACAGAATATTAAAATATATTTTGCAAATACGAATATATTTTAAGCTATTTAGGCTATAAGTTTTTTTTATTACACCTCATGAATATTCATGAACATAATCATGCTATTTCATGGGCCGATTACTATTGCACATGCTATTTCCATACGGAAATAGTTCTGTTTCCATACAAACTCGCCCCCAGAGGCACAGTGAGGTGAATACTCTTAAATAGGATAGGTAATTTTATGGACGCCTGCACAAGAGTTATTTGATATTTAAAGGGGATGACCCGATCTAAGGATATAATTTTTTGATAGAATTGCCTTCACCCCAAAACCCCATATGTGTTAAAGTTTCGCGCCGATATTTCAACCCGTTTTGATTGTAAGGACCAAAAAAGGTATGGGTAAAATGAATACTTGTTCGACCAAAATGGGGCACATTTTTCCATCTCATAACAACCAAACCAATCATTCTTTAGCCCTACGATTTCACAGGGTAAATGCGAAAAATAGTAGTTTTTCAGATACCACGAATTGACCATTTCCGTCAAAACCTGGGGTTGTGGGGACGAGGCTTTTAGCAATCGGACCATGGCCAAATAGCTCACATTGGTAAAGCAAGGTTTTGTTATTTAATCGGGAAAGATTCATATCATGTATTAACAAAATTAGATTTTCTTGAATGGGTCGCTATAGATTTTTATTAGCGTCACTTTATTAAGTTTTCGACGATTCCTTTAATCCTGTGAAAGGAAAATCAATACGACATTTGGGTACAGTGCTGAAAACAAATGATAACTACAGCACTCAATGGAGAACACAATAGACAGGTGGTGGTAGGACACTCAGTAATACGGACGCTGGTATAATATGACACCGGTCAAACAAGGTACATGCCATAAGAACCAATTCCATCGGGGTGTCCTTGTGTTACACGCCATTTTTACGCGGTCGTCGCTGAATCATGTAGCCGGCGACATTCATTAGAAAAATCGTTCTATTTTACCCCATAACTCGCGCTGATTTGGGAGAATAATTTCAGGTGAGGCTAATGTATATAAAAGTTTACAACCATGCAAAAATATAATTTGGAAAATTCTACAGGGCGCACTATTTTGAAATGTGCCAGTGACTCTTAAGTATCCCATCCATTTTAATACTTTACTCATTGCAGTAAGTATTCAGTCGAGACCCGTTATACTCCAGTGGGAGCAGAGTCGACGATATTCATTCGCATAATAAATGGATGTGGAGAAATTACTAAGACGATGTGCTTAAATTCAGTTTGATTTAGGTGTATTAAAAAGTCAATGACTTTTTTCTTTTAAAAAACTTTTTGATCAAGTGATACCATTTACTAATTGCAATAAGTGGTCATTTGGGAGTCCCTTATGCACCAATTATTGCCAATGGGAGCACAGTCGACGATATAAAAGTAGGTGTTATAACGTTTCTTATTCCTCTTTTGTAGTATCTACTTGTACTCATTTAGGAAACTCAGGCGTACAACCTCACATCTTCTCTAACTGTACAGACATAGTGTTGAGAGATATTATTTCATTAGCAGCAGCTCCTTTACATCATAGAATCGTCTGTGGTGTCAGCTCTGTGCTATCATTTTGCAATTATATGAATAAAGTTTTAGATCTGCGATATCAAAGTATTGTAGAAAATAACAACACCGATAAACGAGAGAATACGAAAATTTAATTTGACACTGCCTGTCCAGCTAGTGTATATATCTAAAGAATTTATTTTTAGTGTATGTAACCAATACAATAATTACCACGAAAAAGGACATCATCTGCAAAAAATAGATATAGCCCAGTTCCAACGGGCAAAGATAAAATTCTGCTCCAAGCAAGTTGAACGAACTTGTTGACTCAATTAACTCATTTAATGGAATATGGACTATTAATTTCCAAGATTTATATCAAAAGCAATTCGAAGGTAGATTTCTCCAAAGATTTATTTCAACAAATCAGACGCATGCGCAGGGTCGTTATTTCTTTCATATAGTTACGTAGGTAAAGTCGTTAAAATCAGTTCCTGCGTAGGTACAGGGCAACCTGAACGTAATCACAAGATAAAATACCGTGTTAGTGCCACCTATTAAATCTGGATTGCCTTTAGAAAACTATTAAGCTATGGAGTGTTCTGTAAACGGTTACCATTTGAAGAACTCGCCCCCCGAGGCTAGCTATTCCTACTGCTTCTTGGGACTTTGTCCTCGGCTTCGTGCCACGTGTAGCAGTACTTTGGTATATGTGTAAACTGTGGCATCCTCGTGTTTTGTGGATATCGAGTGAAGTCATGAGGAGCATTACCAATATCGTTTTTTAGTCAATTTATCTTTGCTGATGGTCAGCTCATACTGCTTGCTTGCTATTTTCGCAATACATTGGTGAGTATATTGTATTCTCTCCCCGTGTATGACTTACGATCTCCTTTAATACCGGCGTTCGGATGCTCTATGCCCACTTTCCTAATCGTACCTTTGGCTACTATGCCTCTCTCTGGACTGTTACGGCTTGTCGTATTGAAAGGTATCTGGCTATATGCCACACATTCTGGCACCGGCTTGTGAGTAGTAAACTCGAGCTGTTCGTATGTGGTAGCAGTATGGTTACTTTCATTTCTTTTTTTGCCGTCTTATCTGCCCAATCTGCATCCGTACACGCCAATATCCAGTTTGCGTGGTTACTACTGATGATGATGCAAAAGTTATAAGCACAATACGTATTGTAATTCATTGGCGGAGGTTGGCCATAGCCCTATATTTCACGGACGTCTTGCAGTTTGTCGTGGTCCTTGATCATTACATCATCATCGTTACGTACTTATCGTCAGATGTCTTACGAAGACCACATTTCCATTCGAAGATGATATCCAAGGGGAGACGAGGACGAACCAAACGCGAAACGTAGTAGCAAGAATGCTGATTAATACCGGGGTGATATTTTTTGTATGTCTTTTTTCCATTCTCAGTGGCAACATTGATGCATATTGGTAACCACTTGAGGGTTATGCTTTTCATCCACAGTTTATCTACCCGTTGGGTTGGGCAGGCAGAGTGCTTTTCCTTGTGAATTCTGCTACTAATCCACTATATATAATGTGACTAACCCTCGATACAGACTGGTCTTTAAAAAGGCATTCTTTCATTCTCCAAAGAAAACGATGTAAAAAAAAGAACTTGACAAACTACACAAGTTTCACAAGCTTCACACGCAAGCACCAAAATGTAGATTATTTAACTGTGAACTCTAAGGCACTAACCGCACTGATTCGCTCAAAAATCTTTATTATTCCCTTGTATTAAGTAGAGATACAACTTTTAGAGTCATCTCGCCTCCAGAATTGCAATCGAGAAGTGTCAAAGTGTCCTCTCTCTCTCTCTATTAGTACGAATGACTTGTATGTTCCGTGACAATGAAAAAAGGAACCCCATGATAACTTCACAAGAATATTTCACCAACGTGAGTTTATGATGATATACTTCTCGTGCTAGCGTCGTATGTGTTATATGCATTGTTTTTCCATGCGTTATCTACTAACAAATGGGGTTCGATTAAGGTTACTAGAGTCTACTGTGCCTGTAATTTTAAATAAACAGCAATTAATTGTACACTCTATCCCTAATTTATAAGCTAAAAAACGCATTCCAATTTTTGATTCTCTCACATTATCCGCTGCTAGGGGGTCCATTAAATGGGGTACGTTATGTGCGTTTGGTCATTTAAATTTGTGGAGCCAGGCCTTTGATTTAGAACACAGGGAAATGTGTTACAATTTGCATACTATGCTAACAGATGCTCTAACAGGCGTACAGACACAAAATTAATGCTTCATTCATTAAATTGGCAACTGAGGCGGTTAAAACATTGAAACGCGGCATAGCCCACACCTTGAAATGTTTGACACACGCTATTTATTTGCTATTGTTTGCATTAGAAAAATCCATATCGCAGAAAATAGATCTCTTCAACATAGAAACCAGAGAATTTATATTAGTTACAATATCGAAATCTGCGTCTCCGTACCACCTGAGTGTGACACCTTCTAGCTTGTACCAATTAGATTGCATGTGACTCCGACGGTTTTTAAACATTATTAAAAAAAAAAATGGTTAAAAAATGAAAAAGTTATCGGTAGGAGTTCAGTTTCTAAGAATACGTAAAAAATGTATAATTGTCATTTTTTCTAAGAATGAATAAAAACTGTCTAATTTGTCTAACTAGTGTGAATATTTTCATCGTTGAAATGGTACTTAAAGCAATGGATGATTTTTGTTTTCTGCTGGAGGATGTGTATATAGGGTGCATAGGGTTACTTCGGTACATGATTGTGTGTGGTGTGTGGGGTATGTTTGTGTGTGTGTGTGGGGTGTGTGTGTGTGTGGTGTGGGTGTGTGTGTGTTGTGTGTGGGGTGGTGTGTGTGTGTGGGTGTGTGTGCTGTGTGTGTGAATCCCTGTCTCTGTGTGGTTACAATTGTTAAAGCCATTGACTTGTTGGATTCGTAACTGTTGTACTGGCTAGGATACTTGTTGAACTCTACCATTGGGTCGTATACGATAACATATTTTGCATGGTCAATCATGATATGACCCATTCGCAGATTTTTGTTCTCCAAGAAGGTTCCAAAACAATTTACCTGCTATTTAATGTATTGACAGGTAATTTTCATTTCTGCAAAATGATGGTCAAAGGTTATCCAAAGGTCTTTTTTTTAAAGTTTATATCTATCCGATTCAGCTGAAACTAACCTTCATGAAAATAAAGGTCAGTCGAACATGTACAAAAATTAAAATGATTCATCTGATCATACAGAATCCATGCATATGATCAAATTGTTCATGTATATGTCACTATGTACAGCTTCCAGGGAACCATGTTTCTTTCTTATTTGCTAAGTTTAAGGAAGTAGCCGTTTCCGCGCCAACAAAATTAGCACTTGCGCTCTTTAATGTTCACCTGTTTCAAACAAATCGAGGCAATTTGAAAGCACTAAATTGACTAAATATTACATTTAAGGGCTATGAACGAATATACTACTAACAAATGAGTTCTCTGAGTCTAAACGAGTTGAATGACGCTTATTGCCTGATATACGCTTTAAATATTACTTATATATAAAACAGTGCTTGGTGTATCTATGTACAAATATCAATTACCGATATATTTGAAGGCGTTTTATAACAACGCCTCTGACATTCATTAAAGGATAGCAGGAAGAAATGGCAATGTAAAACTTACGAGAAATTATAAACTTTTCACTAATTTTAAACATATCAAAAATCTCGACAACTCACTTTCGATAACAATTTAAACATTAACTTCTTTCCAAATAATAAATAATACTTTTGACCATGTCCTATTTATACTGCAATTGGTGATGGCGGTTTGAGCAAAATTTGATCATGGCCATTGTCCGTTTCCACGGTTTTATTGACTAAATGTCCTTAGGTTAGCAATCTTACCTATAGAGCAAAGGGTCCTCCGTTCGAATCTCAGTGGGACCACTTCGGGAACTCAATTTGGGTTTTAATGGGATAACAGATACAAATAAAACCCGAATACCACTTCCCCATGGTTCCTTTGACATGGGCAATGAACCCTGAAAGCTGCACGTGTTTCCGTTTCGGTGTGTTTAGTATAGTTGTTTCAATGTTGCAAATAGGCGTATTAAGCTCCTGCCTCCCAAGTTGCCTGTTCCTGTCTAGTAAATTAAGTACTTATTAAGTTGTAAAGTTGTTAGCAATTTGGCCTATTGGCCACGATTTGAGATTAAATATTAAATAAACCTTGATGATTATTAAGATTGTGATTAGGGGTCAATTTTATTTTAGATTTAAAAATAAATCTTATAGAATTCTAAATCTATAATTAATTTTAAATCTTAAAATGGATTGGTCCCTAATCACAATCTTGATCCCTGTAATTTAGAGCCTAGTAAAATTTTCTTTTAGAGTTGACCCCAGTATGGTATTTGGTTAACTCCTCCATAGATTTGATTCTTGTTAATGTAATTTGTTCTTGTTATGATTGAGTAAATAAAAGACTTTGAAAATCGAAGAAAAAATAGCCGTTGTTACAAAATGCAGTACACCTAGGAAAGTGATGATAATTCAGCTAAAAATTAGATTGTGATGTATTTAGAGAGTTACATATATAGCCAGGAAAGGATAATCAAGTCGAAAAGTTTCGAAAATAGAAGAACAAAGTGTCTAATGGTTTTATGAATGAACAAAAGTCTAGGTCAATGATCTCATTTTAGTGACTGCTATGAAACACTGGGAAGGAGCCATTACTGTGTACTTTTTTATTATTACAATATGTAGATGATAGCGCTATATTATGTTTTGAGAAAAGATTTTCATAATTCTTGCACTAATTTAGAAATAAGTGGTTAATTGAAACAAGTCTTTACACAAAATTTAATTGATTCTTTGTGTGGCAAAGCGGAAACTAAACAAATAACACTGATTTTTCTATTGCACTAAAATGATGGTCAAGTCATTAAATCAAAACAATCCTTGGTCTTTACCTTGGTCTTTAATTAAACCAATATCTAAGCCCGGTGAACAAATCGTTTTCAACATAGTATAAGAGGTAAATTCTCGTTTAAAATAGCTTTAAAGACAGGCAAACATTTTAATCAGAATGTCAAAAAATCCCTTCAGCTCTTTTGAAATTTCCATTTCTTCCATTTCTTCTTGGTATGCTGGAATTTTCAAATATCATGCAAAACCGATTGCAATGTGTTCAGAACAAAATGAAATTATTTATCCTAAATAAGGATTTTATGTATAATGTCATCCATAGTGATTTCCCAACTTTGGCATTTCGAACATCAATACCATAAGGTACAGTCACATAGAAGACAGCTCCCGACCCAATACAACCTCTTCTTAACCACACAAGACCTCATTTTTTACAAAAAAACAAGCTACGTCTTGTTCAAGGCTCAGTCACATAGCAATTCTTTGCTAGAACCACTTACTCTGCTCAAGAACTGGGTGGCGATTGCCATTTTTTTTTCGAAAATCGTAAGCATTTTTTTCTTCATGTGTGTTTTGTAATGGTCTTAGGCTAGCCTGTACCGTCTTATGCAGTCTTACCGATTTATTGCTAGAAAACCACTCCCAGCTGCTCATGACTGCTGCGCTTGGCAAAATTGTAAATTTTACCAGTTTGGAACAAGACTGAGCCCGATTGTGAAAACAAATGTGGTCTTGTGTAGTTGAGAAGGGTGAGTTGTCTGTGACTTTCCTTTAGCTGATCAGCTTAGTTTTGATCATGTTTTGATAGATTCACGATACAAAAGTCCAAGTATAATGGAAAGAATTTTCCGTCTCTCACTATAATACAACTCTCAAGTTTTCCAAACATAAAGATCCCTAGTGATGTCTGATTTTATTATAATGCTATCAAAGACTGGAACAAGCTAATCTTCTGACAACATTATTCATCTCACTGAAATCTCATTTTAAAAAAATGCAAACTCGTCAGATCGTCACGAGTCGTCCAAACAGCCAATCGCCCACTTTTTGGCGAAATTGATTTTGTTACATATTTTTGATACTAAGTTCACAGCTCTTTTCATGGACCAAATTGATCAAAAACAACATTCATATTGTGATATACTATATTTTCCTTTTGGAACATACCCAAACGCCCAATGAAAGTCCTTCCAACAGACCAATCTGCATTTGACTGTTTGATGTACCGAACACCACCGTATGACAGCTTATAAAGGGTGACTCTACCCTATCGAGCAATGGGATATTGCGATATTCATCTCCTCTCTCGATCAACACTGGTGGCCTATATAGAAGCGTGGTCGAAGTTTATATTAAAGCAATATGGCACATTTTTTAAGAGCGCCCCCAATTTTCAAAATTTGATATTTTTTGCACAAACAGTTACGTTGGTAATTGTCTAGGAAACTATACCTGCTAACGAAATGCTAAAAATGTGTATTTATATCACAGAAATAAAGCGATTTATTGGTAATTAGAACTTGGGATCCCAGATTGGACTTAACGGCAGAGCTGGAAATGTAGCGTTTTATGTCTCGTCCCTGATGAAATATGCCACCTCGAAAAAATAACCTTTACTTGACTTGCCCGAACTATTACAACAACTAATAGGATGAGCGTAGACACGTACATGGCGCTATTTCCCGGCTATTTCACATTGGAGGCCGTTTCCAGCAGCCGTTGAATTATTATCGGGCTCCCCGATAATAATTACTTAAAAGTACAAAATATAGCACTCGCATTGAGACATTTTTTGCATGGTTGCACCTGTTTTTAAGATCAACTGGCTTTATACATTTTATTCCGTTGCTTGTTGCCCGTCTTAAAGCGAAATCGGTGTCGGTTAGATTTAATTATACGGATTTTGGACAACATCGTCAAAACATGCATAAAGGCACGCAATTACAGGTCCCCTTAATCTAGGTAAAATTCGCTTAAAGACGCTATAAGTGATACATCCGAAAGAGTGCAAATATTATCATTTTGCAGGAATCGCTTAAAGTGAAGAATAAGTCTGTAGAATTCTTATAAGTTATTTTTCAAGCGAAAAAAAGTGATGGAAAAAGGAAGAAAGCAGCATGTCCAAAGATATGAATCCCCCTTGAATTACGTGTTGTAGTACGTGACCATACGGACAATAAGACTAAAATATCTGATTTGTCCATATTAGGTTGCTTTTGTCCTATAAACATTGTGTGGTTATGTTGAGGGTACTTAAACTTACGACCATGCAAAAAATCTATTTTTTACTGATTCTTTCGATTTTCTGGTTGGGGCAAATCACTGATAGTGCCTTTAACTTCTCCACACTAGTTGAAAACAAGCGTAATACCGATCAAGCATTGTAAAAGTAAGGAATGAATGGACATTTAATTTACTTGAAAACTATAACCACATTTTGAACTTTATGTTGTGCAATTGCACTTAATAAAATTTGTTAGCAACATATCCTTCCCTTCAAAATCAATACCATACAGTCCACAATGTGCGTGAAATGACACGAATAAAAACATACTACAGGGTGGTCCACACAAAAATGGTGCAAGGCATTAGCGCCCTCGTTGGAGGTGAAAAAATAAAATTGTGACGCAATAGTTACAATCATATCACAATGAAGTGTTGGCTTTTGAATACCGTTTACAGCATCGACTTTGGTTGTTGCAATCCAGAGATATGGCTAATATTCTAAGAGAATGAAGGTCACAATTGTGCCACTTTTCACAGAATTGGATAACATAAGCGGCATCATGCTGGAGGTTGAAGGGCTTAGTTGATGTAATAGTTTTAATTCAGAAACCTGCAAGCACATCGAAAGGTTTCAGTATATAATAGCATGCGCATGTCCATTTGATTACAGAACTTGGGTTATTTGGATTTTCAATTTGCGTCAAGAACAGAAAGTCCTTTTCCAGAACTCTTAAAAATGTGTCTTATTTATGCCAAGAAGATTAATTGATAAGGGCGATAGCTTCAGATGAGTGCTCTATATTTAGTCTTGACTTATTATGAAGTTATTTATAATGTTTATTTTTTGAGAAAAAAAAGAAAAACATTGATACGAAGTAACAAGAAAAGGTACGCATTATACTTGTGTGTGAATTTTCAATCAATTAACGTGTCCTATCAACAGCATGAGTTGATTGTGGGAAAAAGTGGCACAATTGGTATTTCACCTCTCTTAGAATATTAGACATATCTCTGTAAACGGTATTTAAATCCAAGACTCATGTGACAGTGATGTAAATATTGCGTCACAATTTTATTTTGTCACTCCACGAGTGGGCCGCTTTGCCTTGCACTTTTAGGACACCCTGTATAACAGCTTTGCTCTTTCGGCATTTAGCAAACATAGCTATAGACTTAAAGGCTGCTTATGATTTCCCGAGGAGGGGCCCAATTTCAGACAATTTGTGTTTCAGTTTTGCATATAAAAATGCTTGTCGATCTGATAATCATTGTGTAAAATAACCAAGCTCAAACATCATTGCATATTGGAAACACCCTTTGTTTAAAAAAATTCCGCGATCCGGAATTTGGTTAAACCACGGTTCTATGGCACTTTGGGTAGCCTGTACTAAATAGTACGCATGAAAACGAAAATTCAGGAATCATCTCTAACTTTAGAATTAAGCATTTTAGGTGAATATCTTAGTTCTCGAGGGAATATTTTTAATAACTACACCAAAAATTCTCTGAGCCAGCCTTTATTAAGTGTGTGTTGTTGATGTGCGGATACGAATGGACAGACAGTGCCAGTCGCACTGTTTAGCGTTTTCGAATCCTTTTCAGAAATTTTCGCGTTCATCATCCCGCCAAAAAACCTTCTATATTGTAAGGGTGTACTTCTTTGAACAGTCGAGAACGATAGAAACTCGAAATCCCTTCCATAGTACCATGTAAGTTAATATTTCGGACCTCTCATTTCAATCAATAGGATCTGTGCAACAATCCATTGCTCGGTAACTCGACCGCGATTGATCCATATTTCTAACTTATCAAAATTATTCAGTACTAACGTGTAAAGTGCGTGCCAATGCCCTTGATTACATACAAAAAAAACACCAAGGACATATTTCGCGCCATAAAAAAGCGTTTCGTCTGTCATATGAACAGGTAGTGGGGGACTGTAGTGAAACATA
>JAMKCH010029914.1:0-17461 GCA_023653785.1 Ophioderma brevispina | reverse complement strand
TAAAGAAAACATGCTCAAAGTTGCCTTTTTCCCATAGACTACTGGGTAATAAGTGAGTTAGTGGTGTTAGAGACACCAGTGATCATCTGTCAGGCTCCATTTTTTCCTGGAGTTTTTGAACCTCAACCGCAGTCTTTTATTGAATGATAGTAAGTAAGTGTTTGCACTGTAAAAAATTGATTTTTAATCATTTTAGCGGTACATGCATGTGCATTGGAACCTATATTCTTAAGGAGGTGAGCCTCAGTAGTAAGATTTTGCATGGCATTTCGTATGTGCCACCACCATCCGACGAATTTCGGCAGCCTCACCGGATTCAATTGGTGTGACTGCTGGTGGCAGAATACTAAATTATCCCGAACAATGCAGAGGAAGGCCACAGGGTATTTTTTAGAGTTATTTTACTGATAAGTGGAGCTAGAGTGGAGTAGGCCTACCCTTAAGACAAGCTAATTTTGTCAAATTGAATGGTGCTTGGTCTGCTTTTGGCACACAACTGCAATTAAAGAACTCTGGGTGCCATGGCCAATATGTATTGGCTTCTACAACGATTCTAACTTTTCACTTTTTTCAAGGGGGCCACACAAACTTTCAGTGTTCCAGAAAAATTTAAAAAATGATACTGTCTTAAAGACCTGCATGAAACAAGTTTGGTATTTTGATGTAAAGTAGAAAGAGTGGACTTTTGTCAATCAGACGTGAGGTTCTTATTTTTTTGTTTATCACATTTGTGGAGGGCCTACTTTCGGGGAGGGCCGTGGGGATACAGGAATTTTTCCTGCATTGTTCATGGCTCTCGAATTCGTGGTTCTTCAAAATTGTGAAAAATAATGGTGTGCTTGATGTAATGACTATCTCACTACTTTTTAAACTTAAAGGGCATTTCGACTTACCTCCAAAAGTTGAGATTTTCATTTCATCTGAACCCTTCAATTAGTAATCCATGTGTGGCCAATCTTACGTGCAATTCGGTCGTGTCTGTAAGAATTTCGGGATTTGGTATTTTCTGTCCGTACACGGACGAAATATATCACAGTGGCTAGGGAACGTGGGAAACTAGCAATTGCTCTAACACAAAACCGCAAACCGTCGGGATCAGCTAAAACTTCTGATAAGCTTTTCTCACGGATATCCAGTGAACACTGACTAAAACAGAAGGTGCTGGATCACGAATGCACCTTTAACTTGTGTGTAATATTTTTGTTTTTTTTTTTTTTTTTTTTTTTTTAAAATCGTTATTTGTAATTGTAATTGACATCTATTGCTTGTGTATTACTTGTAAGCAAATTTAATGATACATTTTTTTATACACTCATTTTGATTTTTTGTGTATATCTTTTATGACTGCCTAATTCATTCATATGCTTGCCATGCCTTCAGTCTCTTTTAAGTTAAGATCCAGATTTTTCTGTTTTTGTTCAGCGCTTAGAGGTCTTGTTCCTTAAAGCGCTTTATAAATATGTTTTATTATTTTCTTATTATTTTCAGGCATTTGACACCCTAAAATAGCTAAAAATGCCAAATAATTAAAGACTGCAGGTCACACATATGTATGAAAAGGTCACTTTGGTAAAATACACCCAAAACCACGCCCATTCATCCACAAAAATTAAAGCAAAATTGTTTTTGGGACCCTTAATTGCCAGATAGTCTGCTAGTTAGGTGTATTACTCTCAAGCATTTTAGATGATGTACTGTACTTCTAGATGGACTACTTAATTACTTCACAAAAAATTATATTTCGAAATCGCTGAATTGGCTTGAAGTAATTGAGGCCATCATAATAAGAGTCATGCTCTGAGAACATTTTTACACTTTTGTGAATTTACTACATTTTCTCACCATTAAAATGTAAAAGTTTTACTCTAGTTCTGGCATTACAGTGCAATTTCTGTTTTAAAGGGGCAATTTTAGACAAAGACAAAAATTCTTCAATTTGCTCACAAATGATAAGTCTAGGCCATATTGGAAGAAGTAAAGTTATATTTACAATTAAAAGTAATCCCCTCCCACCCTCACCACCCCCCTTCTCCCTTTGCCTCTTTCTACATACCCAAAAGCAGAGAGGGACATTAGAGGCTAAAGACATCCTATAATTTTGTAGGCTAAACTTGTAAGTTTGACGGTGCATACTATGGTACGCGCTCGCACCTTCTGTGTATTTATGTGTGTAGATATCCTTGTGAGAAAAGTGTATTAGCAAAATTCCATTTGATTGCTATCTTGTGGTAAGTTTGATGGTTATGAGCAAATGTTGACCACACTGCAGGGTCTTCATTAGGCACTGTGACTGGATTTCTGAACCCTGTTTAGTCAGGTCAGGTGTCCTTTATCAGCAGGTCAGGTTATTTGAGCCCTGATAATGGTATTCCTGGTACACCCCCTCTGTTTTAAGACTACAATTAAGTTACCCACATGGGGAGTGTAGATTCCAAAATGGAATAGTGTATTGGCGTAATGGCATTTGAAACCACACCACCTCTGTTAAGACTACAATTTTAAGTACCCACCGGGGGTGGGGTGTAGATTCCAAATGGATAATTGCATTGAAATAAAGTATCTTCAAACAAAATCTGAAATTAAAAAAAAAGGTCTTTGTGTGAAAATTATCCATAAATAGAGTTTAGTCGGGTGAATAAGTAGTTTGGACCTTGTTTTCAGGATCTGGAAGTATGATCCTTATCGTTTACCCCCCCCCCATTGTATTTAGATGAACACTAAAGTTCTCTGGAAATGGTTATAAATTCAGGAATAAGAGCAATGCCCCACACAGATAATGTCTGGTTGTAAAGAGATCTGCTACCTCATGTTCACTACTTCCACTCACAGGAATTGATTTATTCTCTGCCAATAATTAAAAAGGGGCTTTCACCTCATAATGGTTATGGTAACATGATCAAAAGTATAGAACAGTGTCTACTTGAATTGCATAAGCCTGCTCCCTGGGGAACAAAGGTATGAAATGTGCTAACAACATTTGATCTTCAACGTAACTTGGAAGGAGGGGGAGATGAGGACACCCTGAAAAAAAACCCTGGCTGTATATTTTAGCATCATATCTATTAGAAATCAGCAAGTTGCAATTACAACCCCATGCTACCAATTGTTATGGCCAAGATAGTAGGTCACACTGTACGTGAATATTCATAACCTGAAGTTAAAGTATAGGGCTATGTTTTTCACCTAAAAATCATTTGGCAATTCTGAACTAAGTGGAGATAAACAGTTTAATTTTGGGAGTGCTAATTGCAGCCGAATGGCAGTCTCCCAGTCCAGCCTGTTTTTAAGTTAACATTAGAGGTAAAAATGGATAGGCTAGATCCATATTTTAATTTCCATTAAAGCAAAACAGCACTTTTTCTGAAGAGCACCCTCAAATTTCCGTATATTTGAGATTTTGGCACATTTGCATTGGTATTGACAAGTAAACATACCGTGAATGGTATAGTTCAAAACTTTCTCTCTGTTGTTGAAAGAAGGAATTTTGTAATTGAGTAATTAATATTGGAGATCATCTGTACTAATTCAACGGCTGCTGTAAATGTCCTCCAATATGAAAAGTTAGGAAATTGTGCCACGTGAAAATGTTGGTTTGTTGCAGGTTTGTAAGGTTTAGTTGAGTGGATGAAGACGTGTCAGATATTGAGGAATCCATAGATTTCCTTAAGGCAGTAAGGTCAAAGGTGATATAATGTGCGGAGAGCTCTGCTGGACATCAAGCGTTTATCTCCAGGATCAGTAGTAAGTCTGGGAAGCTCTGGAAGAACTATAAGCTGAGGAGCATAACATGCTTCACTATGGCTTCACAATGGACAAGATGATTATTCTGATTCCTCTCACTCTTTGGTTGAATGTAGTGCTTTTAATGGATTTTTTTGGATTACCATATAGTTGCTTGTTTTTGTTTATCAAGTTTAAGAGGTAATCTTTCTCATTCTCGCTCAGACAGTTCCATATTTATCAACTAGAGATTGATCTTATTCATAGCTGTATTGTCGAATTAGTATTTTCCGGTAGAGGACGGCCAGATGCAATGATGGCCAATGAGAGTCATTTCGCGACAAACAAATAGTTGTTGACGGCCTAGATTGCAACGAGCAACATTTTCCGACCGGTACCGTTTTCGTTGCTCTCATTTCCTCTGGGCCGTGTTAGGGTTAATACGCACCGAGTCAAATTCTTCTGTCACTCCTTATAGAAATGTTTTAAACCTTTGTATCCTAAAGATGCTAGCTATAGTTGGACACAAATCATATGAAAATTGACACTCACTCATTTTTTGGACTATAATTTCAAAGTGTGACTAGGGATTTCCCTGAAGTTGATGGACGAAATGCTTTTCTGGCAATGTTTGCCGTATTCTCAAAATGTTTCTTTTTACCTAATGTAGCAAAAAATTTCCGGATGAAAACTGTTTTGGTCGGGCTGAGATTTTAAATTGTATTTAAAGTAATTCGCAAAATAATTTTTTGTGACGAAATCGTTTGCCTTGTGATATCATTGATTGGTTAAAAAAGCAAACTCGCCGAATTGGCATACAAAGTGGCCATATAAAGCAAGGTCGCCTGATTAAGCGACATTGCCCCCGATTGAGCACTTATCCCGACTATCTGAATCATAGTATTTTTAATTAAATTGTTAAATACACTGTACAAATTCTACTTTCAATTTTGGATTTCCTCACCAAATTCCCAAAGCGTTACGGAACCATGATACTTGTCTAACGTATTCCCATCGAATGTTCGTCTGTCTATCCACAGAATCACAAGGACACTAACTGCATTGTGTTTCACTAATACTTTCTGTTTACAAACACAGCTTAGCTATGTTATGCCATGGCTTATTCCAATAAGTGGCAATTGTGTGTGCACTCTAGCACGCCAAAACATAAACACAGGATTGAGCTCCCATTCAATAGTTAACCCAATGGCATTATTGATTGTGGTGAGAAAGTACTTCCTTACCTCTCCCTTTGTAATCTCAATGTCAATAATAACACAGCAACTTCTGAACTGTGTGCACAATTTTCCAATGGGTTTGGCCATTTTGTGACCCACTGACACCATGACCCTGATGAATTCAGCAGACTTTACGGATAAAGTGCCTTTATTCCGTAGAATTCATCAGGGTCATGTGTGTCATGGGTCCAAAATGGCCACACCCCTTTCCAATTTCTCTGATTTTCATGATATTGAACATTGAAAAAACTGTTCTAAGGATGCATTTGGATACAGTATATGGTATCAGGTCTATGTGATCAGTAAGTTTTGGTTCATATTTATTGTATTTAGAAAGCTCTGAGCATGTAAACAAATGACATCTGGTGTCCGCACGCTAATGGGGAGATGTATACAGTGGTTTTTCAATACACCTTCCTCTGTGTTGTGGTTATATTCCACTAACACAAATTCGATCGTGTTGTGACAATTAGCGACCCTGGTTCACTAGTGACCCTGATGAATTCATCAACTTGTACGGAATAAACTGGAGAATTATGCCATTTATTCCGTACAAGCTGATGAATTCATCAGGGTCACTAGTGACCCAGGGTCGCTAATTGGTCCACAACCCGATTCGATCTGTTTAGTCTATCCTAGTCCTGCTGAGCAATGACTCCTCCATATTACATAATCATATGCCATTAACTTAATCCAAGGAGGAGTCCTGCCAAATTGTGTTATAACTGATATGACAACATTTTTGTCTCACTTCTTGCAATAATTAGTTCACTCTTCACGCAAAAAATATTCCTGATTCCCCCTTGAAAAGTATTCCTTGAGTGTTACAACAACAAGATAGTCGTAAATATCTTCCCATCCGAAACTTCCTTTTAGGAATTGAAATTTCATGAATTCTCAATACATGTACGATTTTGACCGGTGACTAGTCCCGCTAGGCTTTTTGTGTTGCCAGATGCTTAACGAAAGCTTGTATGCCAAAAGTTACATGACGTCATTCACACAAGGTGTAATATTTTGCTAACAAGGCAACAAGATAATCTTGAAAGAAAAGCTAAAAATGTTTTAACATCGCCGGTTAAAAAAATTCCCTCATATCACCTTAGAGAATTATGCATGGTTATTCGCGTAAATTCTGATGACTTCATCAGGGTCACTAGTACCCCAGGGTCGCTAATTGTCACCACCATTCGATCTTGTAGTCTTACATCCTGCTATCATGACGCCTCCATATGTAAACAATATCATTATCCATTTAACTTAATCAAAGAGGAGATATGCCAAATTGTGTGATAACTGATCTGACCAAGAAATTTTTGTGCCACATTCTTCAATAATTTTCACTCTTCACTCAATAAATATTACCGGATTCCACCTTGAAATATTCCTAGAGTGTTTAGCACAAAATAATAGTCGTAAATATCTTCACGACTCTTTTAGGAAGTGAAATTTCATGAATTTCAAGACATGGTAAGTTTTTGACCGGATGACTAGTCCCGGTTTGTTGTGTTGGCCAATGCTTAACGAAAGCTTGTACGCCAAAAGTTACATGCGTAATTTCACAAGGGGTAATATTGACTAACAGAGGCAACAAGATGAATCTTGACAAGAAAGCTAAAAATGTTTAATCATATAAAATTAAAAAAAAAAAAAAACACCTTAAAGCGGCACTGGCACATTTTCACAAAATATGAAATTTCTTCACTTTGCTCTCAAATGATAGTCTAGGCTTGAAAAGGACAGAGCTATATTTTACACATAAACTACATACCCCAAAACAGATATGGACATTGATATGAGGATAACGACATCCCGGTAATTGTGTAGCCAACTTTTAATTTTTCAATAACTTTCATCAACAAATGTGGATATTTACATAAATTTTTGACTCGTACTCTGATATTAAAACACAAAGGTTTAGCCTGATCAACAGTGTGCATAGCGTGAGTAACATGCATACGGAGTGCATTTTCTTGTGTTCAAGCAATTGTTCGTCGCCGGCGACGTTACTTATAAAATCGTTCTGTTTACCCATAGGAAGCTGATTTGGTCTTAATCTTTCGGGTGAGGGCTTTTGTAATAAAAGCTTTACAACCATGCAAAAATATCGATTTTGAAAAATCTTGAGAGCGCACTATTTTTCAAATGTGCCTGTCTCTTTAACGGGGAGTGCCAATGCAATTATGTAGGCCTATAATCTTAATTTTAAATAAAACGGAATAATTCCAATCCTAATGTTGAGTGTCCTTGTTCTACATTAGATAAAAATAACATTCACTGCTAAAAATAACATTTTTAGCTTTTCTTTTAAGATGCACCCACGCCACACTTGGGCGCATTTCGCAAAATCCAGATTGAATGCCTTCAATTATTATGTAAATATGTGTGACGTTACCGTTAGTTGTCTCCTTTATTAGCCGTTCCAATTCTAAATTACTGCATATTCCAACGAGAATGAGACTACCGAAGGGGATGAATAAACATACTCAGTGATTCGTCACCGGGCCGATTGAAAACCCTTATGTTTATCTGGGTGTATTCTGCCAACCATCATCATCTTGATCATAAACAGACTTTTAACAACATCGCTTATTTCCGAGAAAAAGTCCTCTATTTTAACTCATTCAAGCATTTCAATTGGATTATACTGGTGCTAAGTGGTAGAAGAGTGTTTAGCGATAGCCCGGTGAAGCTTATTGAATCGGAATCAGGTAAGATTATTTGAAATTGGGAGGTGAATGCTGTCCTGGTCGAAATTTTTTAAGGCTAACCACAACAGTCCTAGCTGTTTACACGAGTGTTTTGGGACTTCACTTCCACTGTGGGAGAATTTAGTCATCTGCCACCACCTATTAATTCGCAGCCTCAACGGAATAAACTGCATGTTGACGAATGTGGTGGCAGAATACTGAATCAATCCCTAGACTTAAAGGCATACTGTAGAAACGTCATGTGAAGTCCATTGTTGAGTCTAAGTCTATACGTACCATACTTTCCGCCCACAAACTTGAGTAATATTGTTTGAACTGCTGTACTGTATGTTACTCAGTGTAGTGTAGACATCAGCGTAAACACACGATTAAAGCAATATTTAGCACATTTTTTGAAGAGCGCCCTCATTTTCAAATTTGAAATTTTTGCACAGCTATGTTAGTAATGTCTGAAACTACACCTGCGAACGAGACTGCTAACAAATGCGTATTTCATAAAATAAGCGATTTTGGTAGTTTTTTTTTTTTTAGAATTGGGCTAGATTGTACCTACCGGCAGAGCTGGAAAGGCTAAGTTTATGTCCGTCCATGATGAATGTTTCCACCTCAGAAAGTGACCTCTGTTTATGTAGAAAGAAAGGACCTTGCACCCCTTCTTCACGAATAACTAACACACAGATGATTACAAGTACACAACGAGGAGATACAGATGTACCCACATGACGCCTGAATAAAATAATGATTTCTTCTTCCATCAGGAAGTACTAGCTGATGATGTAGTTTAATGACATACACAGTCAGACTAATGAAGAGGCTGTGTTTGTTGCTTTGCCGTCACATTCAAAAGTGTTTGTTTATTTAGTTCGAATGCCCCATCCACAATTATGTGCGTGGGGACGCCACGCACCGCATGGCTTGCTACGCAAGCGCGGACGCGCATGCATTACAATACCATCACAACCTCTAACTTGACTTGCCGGAACCCCTACTAAAACAACTATGATGAGCGTTAGATACGTTCAAATTGGCACTATTTCCTGGCTTTATATGGAAGGAGGCGTATGCCAGCAGCCGTTTGAATATAAAATCCAGGGATCACGATATTAATTATTCTAGTTACAAAATTCCTTTGTTTGCGACACATAGAATTGTAGAGCTTAACCATTAACAGGTATAGTTTACTAGCCAGTTACAATGCAACTGTTGAGAATTGTCAATTTTTTTGAAAAATTGGGGCGCTCTTCAAAAAAATGTGCTATTTAACAATATTGCTTTAAAAGTTTTTAAATAGCACGCAAACACCCGGTGTACAGGTCGTACATGCCGGACTGCGTACGCTTAGTTCAAACAATATTTACGGTAGTTATAGTCAGATAGTTACACTCAACGTAGACTCGCGTACTAAACTCACCTACTCTGGCTCCATAATTTCTTGGACAGTTTAGAACCTACGCCCGCTTTCGCCAAACAGTCGGTGATAAGCGCTCAATCGGGCGATCACCGATTGAGCGACTAGGCGACAATCGAATTGGGCGCTGTTCACCCTAAAAATCATAAACACCAATTTTGTTAACACTCGGGATTCATAGTACATATTATCTCACCTTTTATCCGTCAGTTAATTGATTCTGTAAAAATCCAAGGTTCAAAAGTTAATAAATCGAACTCAAAAAGCTGCTGATTACTTTCCAAATGGCATTTTGGATGTGCATCGCCATTTTGTTGCTACTGTTCGTGCGCCGGCCTTTTCGGCTTACTGCGCGGTGCCGCAGCCACCGCTTCCCCTTTCAGATTCCCCCTAACGCGGCCGAGAGGTAATGAGAGGCAACGAAAAAGTGGTACCGGTCGGGAAAATGCTTTTCGTTGACATCGGGCCGTCAACAACTATTTTGGTCGCCGCGCAAATGACTTCCATGGCTCTCATTGCATCTGGGCCGGGTCTTACCGCGAAAGAAAATGACGCGTGTTTTTTGTGCACCTGGGCCGTCTTCCCGGAAAAATGACGAGATGTTTTTAGTTGCATTTGGGCCGTCTCCGGGAAAATGACGCGATGTTTTTCGTTGCATATGGGCCGTTATTGACTGGAAAATGATGCGATGCTTTTCGCTGCATTTCGGACGGTTTGCCCGCCAGAAGGCGCAATGCTTTAAATCAGGCGGGTGACACTACAAATGCCCATAGACAATTTCGATTTTCGATGGTGATAGCGCCAACCCATTTTCGACAAGCTATTGGGTTAATTATGCAGAAAAGTATTCATGACGTTAAACCGGAGCATGACGTAGAATAATAGCGCCACGCAGGACTATGATGTAGCGTAATTGCGCCACTCACGACTGGCGAACTATCAGCTACAAATTCATGCAGATCAGTGTGCAGTAGCATCCATTATTATTTATTTATTTATGTACCCTGTTTATGCAATTTCACGCGAGATGTTTCTCGTTGCATCTGGGACGTCTTCCGGTAACTGGCGCGATGTGTTTCGTTGAATCTGGGCCGTCTTCCGGGAAAATGACGCGATGTGTTTCGTTGTCATTTGGGCCGTCTTCCGGGAAAATGCGTGAAACAATATGTGTTTTAGTTGCATCTGGGCCGTTTTGACTTTAACGCTAATAATTCCTGTGCCGGGAAATATGGCCGAGATGCAATGAAACGCACGCTTTGGCTCCCGTTGCATCTGGGCCGTTAAAATAAAAATAGATTGCTTTTTTCGTTGCATTTGGCCGTCGGCCGGCAAAACGACCCGGCCTGGTTGGGTTACTATCGGCCGCGCTGTCAAATTCTTCTGTCACCCTATAGAAAATGGGGTTACTTTTTTTAAACCTCCTGTATCCGAAAGATGGATGCTAAGTTGGACACAAATCATATGCAAATTGACACACTCACTCATTTTGGGACATATTTCAAGATGGTTGACTGGGGGATTTCCCTGAAGTTGATGGAAACTAATGATTTCTGGCAATGGTGCGTTTCTCAAAATTGGTTTATTTTTTCTAAAAAATCCCAACTTTTACCTAATGTAGCACAAAAAGTGGCGATGAAATTTTTGGGGTCCACTGAGATTTTAGATATTTGTATTTAAAGGTAAATGGCAAAATAATTTTTGTTGAAGAATTTGGCTAAAGTTTTTTGAAGTCACTGATTATAGTAAAAATAGCAAAACCTTGCCGAATCGGCGATAAAATCGCCGTATTAGGCGAAAGTCGCTTGATTAAGCGAACATTCGCCGATTTATAGAGCGCTATCCCCGACTGCAAACGGCGCGCCCCCCGGGACGCACGTATCCGCAGTACACGCACGATAACGCTTCGCGGTTGGTAGGCAAGAAAGTATGGCCAGATATTCGAGTAGACTCGTAGACGTCGTCGTTTAGACTCGTCGTGTACCGAAGTGAGATATTTTCAACTGATTTCACACTGGAAGTGAACGTTTGCCCTGTGCCCACCTATGGAACTCTTTCAGTGAATGGTTAGGTGTGATCGAACAGTACCTTTAATTCTGATTGACAAGATATGAAGATTAGGACTCGATGCCAAATTCGGAACCCTTAGCTTAGGCACGGTCGGGAAGAGGTGCCGAATTTTGCACCACACGTTACGAACCCGTTACGACCATGAGTGATGTTTAACAATATTTGAGGCATTATACTTGTACCTGTCTGTGGCTGAGATAGATATGTCTCCCAAAATATACAAACCCACATACACGAGACAAATGCCCAGAACCTGGTTCTGGTGTGAAAGTAACCAATTTTCTTCAAAACTGAAAAATCTCTCCCATCCTGCTTTGTCACCGACAACTGAGGTGCTCCACTCCGAAAGGCAATTATCAGGTTGCGTTTTCAGGGCGGTTACACATGAGTTGTTGGATTGGGCAATATTTATGTGTAATTTTGATCATGACGTGGCACGATTTGTAAAATACCTCTGGGAAAGTCGACAAAAAACAGCGTACAAAAGGGAATGTCAAGGTATTGCCTGGGTATTTAGTTTCTTTACAAAGATAATCAGCATGTACTATTTGGTTTATTTGAAAGTTCACAAGTGAAAGCTAATCACTGTTTTTGATAGGGGCAATGTTGTGAATTGGGAAGACAGGCAATAATTGATTTAGCATGACAGGAGTCATGGTAGTTGAACTCACTGATAGGCATTTTAAGGAAAGCTGTAGGGGAGCAATCACTCTCGCTCCCTTTTGATCTGATATCTTGGATGTATAATTGAACAGCTCCAACTGAAACATCACTCAATGCGAGATTAGAGAACGTGACGGGTACTTAGTCCTGGTACGAGCAGAAACTAAAGCCTTCTGAATTTTGAAGAATCATTTAATGCTGGTAGTAGGTATCTTAGAAAGTTTGTTCCAGTACCGGCAGTAGTAGGAAAAAATGACTTCTGGTGGCAGTAGGTTTTGATAATCGGGTATTTTAACGTGAGAGAGAGTGTGATTCTGGTGGATGTGGGTGATTGAGATCCAGCCAAAACAACTAAGAAGATGTTTCTGATTGTGTATTGTCGCTAGACTGTGATCGAGAAACTCAATCGTGTGTAGAAGCATAATGATTTACTTCGCGTACTATCTACAGATTGAGATTTTAAGCTTCACAGAATGGGCGGTCGAGTTTCAAACTTTTTGCGACGCTATTGTTTTTTGTGTAGGTGTTCGGAAAATGGGTGGTATTCTACCATAACAATCTAGGGCTATATTCTTGAGTGTATACTGCTTGTTCTGAATCTTTTGTAGTCGATCCCATTGTGTACAATGTACGTCTAAATTCGAAAAAATTACGTTCTGAGCTGTCCTCCATCTTGGTTTGTGTGACTTGGAAATGTGCCGTGACAGATGCTTTTAAGACCACAATGCAGTCGGATATGAGGAACTATGTGGCGCATAGGAGAAAATATGCTGACAAAGGAAACGTCATGGCGGCCTCATTTCACATATAGGCTTGTTACAGTGTCCGATTTAGGAAATTAAAGTTACAGGCACAATTAGAACTTTTCCTGGAAAATAGGCTGGAAGTGCACAAAAATTTTTTTAATGCACAGACAAAATTTAATGCACAGGGCACAATGTAAATGCAGTGTGCATGTAAAACCCTCTAAATCGAACCCTGATGATAATCGTTGCAATTTCGGCAATTGAATACGGCATAAAAGTCTATATTTTAGCCAAGTTTAAAGCAAAGTATCCAGAACAAATGATATTCTCTTGAAAGGCGCCGCAACAAGATATTTCAAATATTACGACGAGGTGCTCAAACCTCTTTGCCACAAATGATGTCCCAATGTAACGTCGAAGAAGAAAATGGACGTGTCCTCAGCAATTGGTGGCCCCACAGGGCACCGCCATTGGACGATAGCGCAACCGCATTTTGTTCTTGCCATCCAATGATATCTGCCATAATGCTATGCCATCTCATACGTCCTCGGACATAGAGAGCTGGTTGCTGCGGCCTACTGCATGATGAGGCCGTTGTTATGTCCCTTAGCTGTCGTAGCTCGGGTAAATTCCCAACCGCGGAAAGCTTTATGAAACTTAAAACGGAAGTGTGATGGAGCTAGGAACATGAAATGGAATTTACGGGGATAAGCCGACCAGCCACAGTGAATTCCCTTTTTGTTCTTCCCTGATCAACACAGATCCACGTGGAAGATCAACAATGTTGTTTTTATAAAATTGGGCATCTCAATATCTTGAAAGCTAACAAACTCAGCATTGATAACAGTAAAGATGAATGAAGAAAGTGTGCTTCTACGGGATATTGGCCGGCAACCAGAACAACAGGGAGCAAATCTGATAGCAAAAGCGAATTAAATATAGAAACAATGGCATTATGAGACACTCGCACGTCGCCAGTGTTGTGTGTGTGTGTTGATCACACACCAAAATGCGGTCAAAAATGTGACAATTTTCACCGGAATCAACCAAGATATGAAACAATAATGTCCAAGAAGCCACTACGTAAGTTCTGCAATGTCGGAGTAACAAATGGACAACATTATGTTGCGTTTAGCCGGGAAATTCAGTCAGGGAGCGATTTTGGTTACTGTTATTGCAAATTATGTTTTGTATAGAGGCCATTGATGCGGCCGCCCATTTCTAGACACATAAGCCACCTTCTAACGTAAATGGGGTCCACTTTACGGTTGAGAGGTTTTCGAATTTAGGCAGAGAGGGTTTACAAGTAGGGTATGTCAATGAACAACAAGTTTGAAATAGTTTCAATTTCTATATAGGGCCATTGTGTCGAGGAGTTGGATACCATTTGGGTGGGTTGTTTGGTGACATTTGCCTTCAAAAATTGTGAAAGCAGGGCTTACAGCGGCACTATAAGTCTATATTTCCTAATTTTTTACCCTCTCCCTGTAAATTCCTATAAACTTCCAAAATCCCTAATATGTCCATATATTTTTTTTCTCCACAGAAATTAAAGATTCATGTTTTTGCCTGATTTTTCAAAAGAGTATGCTTTCAGAGTATAAATGTTCATGAAAGATGGAGATTTTAAAAAACAAGCACTACAAAATGGGGTATCTCCAATCTTAAAATTAAAATTGGTTGTACAGGTTCAAAAAGTCAGTGACGCTTTCAAGTCCTTGTCAATAGTAGGACTGTCTGCAATTTGATGACCTTGTTGAGGCATAATCTTTGTTTGGAGTAAAAACAGAACATATCTTATGTCAGAAATCATAGCCCACTGCTTTAATATTCTAACAGATGCTATACAGGAAGCTGAGTTGGTAAACGCGGACTACACAACAATTGAAGTCAATGCTTGTTCTCCATGGGGGGGGCTACTCAGATTTGGTTTGTTGAGGGTTTGCAGGTGAGACTTGAACACATATCCATTTAAGGGTCATTATGTTAAAAAAAAATACCCTTTTCTAAGGAAATTATTGCTTACAATATGATCTTTTCGGATTTTTTTTTTTGTGGGGGGGGGGGGGTTCAGGCACAAGCCCCGGAAGAGATCTTGGGCCTTTTCAAGATTTTTCTTGAGGCAGTTTGAGGGAAATGAAACTCTTCACCAAAGGACCAGGTTGGCTAACACATATGGTATGAGATGCCAGATTGAGGCAACAGCAAATTCAAGTCCCTCTGTGAAATTGTATTTGTGTGTTCCACTATAATTTCCCCTTGATTGTATATAAAATATCTGTCAAGCTCGTGTTCAATCTTATACACATTGACTGATTTAAAGGGGATGCGTCCGATTTTAAGTATAGGAGTTTCCATCTTGTAGAATGGCATTCACCCAAAAACGCTTCGTAAAGTTCGAGCCGATATTTCAATCAGTTTGGATGTGAGAGCTAGATAACGTTGATTTGGGAGCCCCATAGAGACAGTGTAAAAATTAATATTGGTCGACCAAAAAATGGAGGACAGTACATTTCGCTCGTAACTTCCAAAACCAAAATCCTGTAGCTCATTAGATTTCCACCGGGTGTAAATGAGAAAATAGTTTAGCTTTCTTCAGATACCAAATTTGACCACTTACGGTAAAATCCGGGGTTATGGGGACGAGGCTATATAGCGAGCGGGCCATGGGACCTTGAACTTCATACTTTGTTGAAAAGAATCAATGGCCTACCTAAGAGTCACAAGTGTGTACAAGGTTGTCTCTAAAGACCCCTATGTGACCTTTGAATTAATATGGTTAAAACTATTAAATGTCATTTCTGGCGAGCAAGTTAGGTGCTGTGACCTCACAACTTGTAAAAATATAACCAGCCCAAAAAATCATTCAAGTTGGACCCAATTGACCTTTAAGAGCCTGATAGTGAGACATTGACCCTATTTTATGTCAAATGCAATTCCTTAGCAAATGGACGGTATAGGTTCAATCATGCTCAAACGAAAACCAAGGCTCAAAGATCTACAGTGTGTATGATGACTTTAATGACCCTATATTACCCTTGCACCTTTTTATTAACATCTATAAATGCCACCAAATGTGCTCAAAAAAACCACTGGCTAATTGCTGGGGGATACAAAAATACCAGATTGACCTTTAATGACCCGGTGACCTTGACCCTGTTTTGAGAAGGTAAAAACTGTCAACTGAACTTCCTTGGTACTTTGATACATTGGTATACCATAGGATTCAATTGCTGAGATTGACCATAGCTTGTTACATAAAAGTGTCGGAATAAGGGGTTAGAGGGCACTAAGCAGATGTATATAACACATAAAAATCTTTCTGTTCATTTGATTGGGTGAGACTATATCACATGACCATAATATATTTGCGACTAGTTCCCAAAATTCAACCAGGAGGGAAAAAAGTTCCCTTAAAAAGCTACTATTTTCCCCCCGTCACGGGGAAATAGGTCATTTTTATGGGAACTTTTTTTCCTGCATTGGTATTTTGCATCACCCATGCCTCACGGTGATTGACCTTGACCCTGCATCTTCTGCTTGATATCTGCGTGTTTACATTTCACCGTGGGGCAATTTATGTTGAATTTTTGACTCAAATGGCGAAATATCAATGCTGTAGATAGAGAATACCGTACATTTTAAAACAAAGCGTATGTCTAGAGCAGTTGAGAAATTTGTGGGAGAGAGCCGCGATGGATTGAACCATGACTAGACCGACTAGCTTTTGAGTTCATTACATGAACATGTGAATGAGTTTGCGGTGCATGGGTGGCAGCCGATATCTTGACGAGACGGCAAGTTTTCAATTGAGTGAAATTTTTATATGTATATAAAAACAATATTGACTGCTCTATATTCGGGAATTGGTACAAAATACCTCCCTCGGTGAATGGAGACCGTGGCCTACTATTTCCCGAGACCGAAGGTCGAAGGAAATTGTAGGCCCACGGTCTCCAGGCACCTCGGGTAGTTATTTGCACCATTTCCCTCATGAGCAGTCAATATTTGTATACTATGTACCACTTCTAAAATACACAACTATTTTGTGTTGCCAGAAGATAGCAGGAAGGCACATGTACAATTTGCCACTGTAAAGTGTGATGTTTCACTGTATCTCAAAATGAATAATTTAAAAAAAAACTTTCAAGAAAACTTATTGCAATTTTTGCACAAAACAACACCTCTTGACATGGTGATTGGCTCCAATGTCAAAATAAGGTCAAAACTTCAATGACTTGACACTATATAGAGTCATACTTGAAATAGTTACACTCTGCAGGAAACACCCGTGGATTCCTCAAAACAAATTCAAAAAGCGGTATGGGTGAACAGTCAGAAAGCCATTTCACCTCATTTATTTAACCCACACATGGGAAATTTATCTCTACAAGAATATAGTCAATACAGCAGAGATGGATCAATTGTTGGCATAATTTTTCGAATGAAGTAATTTAAATTAAAAGGAAAGGCGGGGCGGCCAATACAAGTAAAAATGCCCCATTACAAATTCCTATGATTTTCCGATTCATTTCTTGTTTATCCCTATATTCTCCCTATATCTTGTTTTTTGCGGCCCATATATAGCCATATATTTTTGCAAGGGTGCACTGTTAGCCTGGAATATTCTTATGATTTTAAATATCGAAGCGTCCTCTGTAGCCTTTTTTTTGGTTCAGTGACAGCCTATTTATTTCTTCTTTTAATTATACAAAACAACACGCAACGTCAAAGCTACTTAATTTATGACGCGTTATGGTTAACGAAGTCCCAGGGTGGGGAGCCCCGGACACGGAGCCCCGGACACGGAGCCCCGGACACGGAGCCATTAGAAAATGTGTGTTTAAAACTCACTCATAATTATTTGCAGAGATGCCTAAACAGGATATAGGGATGTAAGAAAATGCA
>JAMKCH010029913.1:0-31796 GCA_023653785.1 Ophioderma brevispina | reverse complement strand
GGGTTTTTTTTCAACACTATCGTGTGCTGGCCATCTCCAGGGAAAGATTAATAATATACATCCTTGTCTACCTGGAGAACTAAGTAGTTTAAATTTCAATTGGTTTTCTTTTTCATAAATATATCTTGAATACCTAATAGAATTTTGCAGTTCCTGGCTCGCATGCTTGCCTTTTGTTATTAGCCAATCAGAACAAATATTCAAATGAGGTCATTTATATTCACATTTGTTGATGACAAGCAACATGTGTAATACTTGTGTCTACTACTACCAACATACCACTTTCATATAAAATTGGATCGATTGAGCAAATCGGTCATTGCTTTCTGATTGCACAATTGAAAGTTTTAACCTTTTTGGTAGACGAGAAACATACACACACATCCAGATTGCATAACAGAAATCTAAGTGATCCTTCCATTCAGCTTTAGACCCTATGCAATAAGACATCACACATAAAATCTTCCTTGCCCTACGGTGGGAATACCAAGAGTATAATAGATCACCTGTACAACTTGAGCATCTCTGGAATGCAATAACAGGTGGATGTATATTGTAGTCATGTAATGTGGCTCTCTTGTCCTACAGCATGGCTGCCTATTGCATAGGATCTATGGCTGGCAGCCCACAAAACTAAGAGGTCATGGTATTTACTTTTATGATTTGTAGTTAAATTGTACTACATCAGGGGTGTCCAACCTGCGGCCCGTGGGCCATTTGCGGCCCGCTAAGAGCTCCCATGCGGCCCGCGTGGTACTTCCCAGAAAAATTAAAATGCATAAAATATCTTAAATAATAGATTTAAAGAAGGTGACATTTGAATTAGTTCAAATTCATCATCTGAAACCGAACTTTTTAAATACTGTTGGAAAATTAGTCCAATTTCATCAATCTGATATCAAAATTTTCTAAAAATTGTGGGAAAATTAGTCCAATTTCTTCAAAATGAAACCCAAATTTTTCAAAATTTGCTAAAAAGATCAACAAATAGAATTAGTGTTAAATTTGACCTAAAATTTGCATCTCTGGTATTGTTATGGGTCCTTTTTGGCAAATATTGGTATAGATATCGGTCCTACTTCCAGACTTGATGTAGGCACGTCATAAATCAAATTTGACAGCCCCGATTACTTGTTTGCGGCCCACAGTAGTTGTGGATTCAACCAATGTGGCCCCTGCGTCAAAAAGGTTGGACACCCCTGTACTACATCAATTCTAACAGAAAATTGTTTTCTTTCCATCAGAGGTGCATTACTGTGATGATCTTAAAGTTGTATTTTGCTACAGAAATGTCTTAAAAGAGAGAAAAAAGGTGATTTTGATTTGCTTTTATTTCAATATAAAACATAGGCTGAATTTTGTATTTGCTCCTATACAAAATTAGAAATTTCCTGATTTTTGTACCAAAGAAACATTTCTCGGCTTAATCCTTTCAGATGGGGATATTTTTGATGGAAAGCTTTACATCAATGCAAAAATCAGTACATTCAATTTTTTTAGGGACACCTAATATGTGAAATCTCTTGTTGCACCTTTAATAGAAGAATTCACATAACATGATTTTAAATGAAGGTTAGAATCAGGGATTCATACATTTGTTTAAATATTTATTCATTCATGTGTAAAAATTAAAAATAGTGGGCTAGAGCTACAGATAGTCACCTACAATGCTCAATTCCAAAGTTTAAGATGAATCTGATTTTTCATTTTGACACAGTAAGCATTTATGTTATTATGTATAGTTTAACAATGCCAAAGGATACTGTGTACAACAAGCTGGAATTTTATAAAAAGATGTTATTTTCTAAATGAAGGACTTGAATTTGAGCTTAGCCATTCCACACAGTGGTTAGTATATGGCCAAACATTATGTATGTACAAAAAACATGATTTGTTTGAAAATTTAGGACGCCCTCCTTGGAAAATCTCTGAGTCAGCCTTTAAGTCATAATCTTACATTTCTCTGTCTGGTGTCCTTTTCATCAACACTAGCATTTGCATCAATCAACATTTGGCATAGATCTTTGAAGCCTCCTGCAGCTGCATAATGCAGAGATGTTCCTCCCTGAAAAAGAAATCAAACAGAACTGTGAATAAACATGTTTTAATCAGTTTGGCAAAAGTAGTATATAGTGGTGTACCAAGACAGTAGATCATGGGGTACAATTCCCAAGTTGGTATACAAAATATGCAAAAAAATGGGTTAGAAAAAAATTGGGGAGCTTCTTTCTGGAAATGTCCTCATGTCTTAGTCTAAGTTGAGTAATTCTAGATAAGGGCCACCTTTATTTATACAAGTCCTATAGGGTTTGGGGAGTGTGGGAAGTTGTTGCAAGGGAAAAGATATCCTTTGAGGATGGAAGGAATGGTGTATAAGAGTTGTGTGGGATCAGTGGTGCGGTGTGGGAGTGGGACATGGTGTCTGAGCGAGGATGAGATTTGGGGGTGGGGGGGGGGGGGGGGTTGCTGGGAGACGGAGAGAGCAATTATAAGCGCTGTGGTGTGTGAGTTGATGACGGATGATGACTGAGGACTTGATGCAGATGTTTGGGTTTGGAAAGGGACAATGACCGGATTGGCGAAGGCGAATAGGGCACTTTGGGTGTGGCAGAATGGTGTTGAGGAAGGATAACAAGATGTGTTAAGAAGGGCTTTTGGGTTTGGAGGTTTTGAGGGGAGGAGACATCCGGGGAAGACGTGGAGAGGCAGGTGGAGAGGCAGGTGAGGAGGAGTGGGAGGGTTGGGGATGTGGATGGGGGAATGCATTTAAAATCTAAGGTGAAATGGAAGGAGGGAGTGAGGGCAGTTGCTGCGAATAGTGAGGTGAATCCGGCCAACCCCGTTGACGAGGATAAAACCGGATTTAAAAACTTTGGTTTTTAGTAGTAGTACTGGTGTGTCCTAGCTATTGTAAATTTTCCTTTTATTACACTACATCTATTATCACCTTTTTGCTGAATAACTGAATCTTGAAAATCTGGAATCAAAATGAACTTACGGAAAACATCCTTTTCATCACTTTTGCATTGCATCTACCAAAACTTACCACTACTTGCACTACCATATTTAGATGCCCAGTGTAAATGCCGCATCCTCTGTGGCAAGGATAAAACAAACCGGTTATACCAAATTTACTTAATATTTATTATGTAGAGGGTGGAGGTGATAGGGTGACGACTTGGTTAATCATTATCAACAAAACTGTCGAACAGTCGCTGAAACCTCTGCACATTGTGTTCAATTCAAACTGCCTTTCCTCAGTCTTTTTCTTTTAAAAGTCTTTTCAGTCTTTAAAAAGAAGTGTTCACAGTCACAAAGGAAAAATTCCCTACAACCAGAAACTCTATACCAAATTTCCATCAATCAACCCCAAAGGAAGATCTTGCTAAAATATCTCACTTTTGGGGGCTTAATTTTGAGAAAAAAATGTTGAAAAAAACCTACCAAAAACAAGTTAACGACCAGGTCCACAGGACAATTACCCATGTCTTGAAATCAGAGTTTTTAACTCATAAACACATAATGCAAAGTTAATTTCACTTGGTTTTCAAATGAGCACAGCTACGCCTTTATGTAGTTTCTTGATTGGGTATGGTTTCAGCTGGATTTAAAAAATCACATAAATGGCTTAAAATTTAAGCAATTTCAATGACTATGAGTAGAAAATCATCTTTCCCTAGAGCATTCCAATTGGAAGGCTGAGCGTTCAATTTGGAAAGCTTCAGCCCTTCCCATATCATGCCTCTAGGAAAGATATTTGCAAAAAAAAGAAATAAAGAAAGGGAAAGGGGCTAATCATGTTTAACCAACCTTAGAGTACCATAGGAGATCTCAGGGGGGAGTGAGTAGAATCTACTTGTATTTGTGTCATCATGAAGAAGTTTGTCTAGATTTTGGAACCTGGAAAGAACTAGCAAGGATGAAAGATCATGATCAGGGGGGAGCCAGTATAATCTTACTTTGTATTTGTGCAATCATAAGAAGTTTGGTTCTAGATTTTGGAACCTTGAGAAGGAACTAGCATAGGATAAGAGATCATGATCAGGGGGGAGTCAGTAGAATCTACTTTGTTATTTGTGCATCATGAAGAAGTTTGTCTAGATTTTGGAACCTTGAGAAGGAACCAGAATAGGATAAGAGATCGTGATCAGGGGGGAGTCAGTAGAATCTACTTTGTATTTGTGCATCATGAAGAAGTTTGTCTAGATTTTGACTAATTTGATTGTCGTGGAATGAATCCATTTAAAGTGCTGTAAAAGTTTATCTTAAACGTTTAACATTAAAGGTGCTCGTTCCGATTTTTGTCTATCGTCTTCTCTACTTGATATGAGAGCCAGACACTTGTACACACTGACTATTAAGTACCGTGGGAAAACAAACTTGCGGTTTTGATGCTAGACGCGATAACGCATAGTGCAATGCCCTATTCACTACTGTGCTGATATTGATGGTTAACCATTAAAACAGTAGTTTTTATCTGTATCTTGAGAAAGAAATGGATTTGAAAGCTGAAATTTCAGGACAACAATGAGAAAAAATTAAAAAATATGGCCTTTCACCTGATATCAAAATTTATATTACTTCCGGGGAAATCAGGGGGTCCCAAGACGATAGGAACAAGCACCTTTAAGGTAGGATCATCGGATAAAATTGTCTTACAGAAAAATTACGATAAAATCAAAACCCCTGAATCAATTTAGTCCAAACTTGACTATGGTAAGGATTGAACTCTCCTCCACATTTTTTTGCAGTTTCAAGACTCCATGATTTGTTTTAGTGTTTTTATTTATTTTTTTTTTAAATTCCCTAATTTTTACAATAAATAATTTTAACCAGCCTAAATGGAAGGTGCTTTAAGCTGAAACTTTAGGGATGTGTGTATAAACAAAATACCTAAAATCTCACGTTGGCTTTTTTTAATCAAGTGTTTAATTCTTTAGAAAAAAATATTTTAGGGAAAAATAATTTAGGGAAAATTGGAAACACCTAATATTTCAAATAGAAACACTCAATCTCCAATCTAACGTGAGAATTTTCTAAATTTGATTCCTTTCATATGACACCTTATTCATCACCAAGGGAGTTGTAGTTTCCTCTAGGAAAAATTATGAAAAGTGGATACTTCAGTATTTCTAGAAATACTTCAACAAAAAAGTGTTGTTGCGATCACAGATTAGATACAACGTAGATGGCGTACGAACGGTGTATCCATGAAGCCAGCTATCCTTAGCAACAACGCACCCACAGGCGTAAATGCTTGAAACTGACGCAATAACAAAAAATGTGCGCACATGCTCCACTCTGTGCTGGTCGTTAATCTTGCATGCGTACTGCGCAGTGCGTCGTTTTTATACACGTCCGTCAAACAACTGAATGTCAACGACTGCTCCATGCATCATGCCAGTGATTACGCCAGTAATTTAGTGAACTTTGCATAGCCACCATCTATCCCGATTGCAGACCCATACATTTTTCTCCATTTGTCATTAGGCCTAGGGCCTAATTTTTATATTGTACCCTTTTATTGATCTTTTTCAAGTCCTTGAAAATTGTACTCGATGTTATTTAAAGTCCCGCTTAAAGTATTTTTAAAAATGCTTCATCATCATGTAGGCCTATACATGTAGGCATAATTTGTCAGAATTAGAAATGTTTTTAACATGCTGAAGTCCTAGAACTGCTACCGCAAAAATCAGGCATTTCAATGCTATTGAATTTAGCAGTAGGCCCCTTCTAACATCTATTTATAAAGGATAGAGAAGAAACTCTTACAATGTAAACCTGTATACTAATTTTGTTGTCGTTTTGTTATTATTATTTTCTCTTCTCTAGATTTTTTTACAATTTACGTATACCCCGTGTCCCAGCTTTCCATATTCTAATCTTTTCCTCATAAATTCTCAAACTCCCATATAGGCCCCCTATTATAGTTCCCATCATCATGTATCACAATCCCGTAGGCCTATGTCTAAACGTGTTTTGCTATTAGAATCATTAGGCCTAGGCCTTACTCTAGTTCTTGCATTCCGTTTATTTTATTTTTCTACAAAACTCCTCCTCAAAATCCATGCAGTAGGCCTACACCGGTATTCATATTTTCCTACCTAAAGTGTTTCAGGAGCAGGCCCACCTTGCAACTTTCCGTATTCGTACAGATTAAGGCCTAATATTTGTTCTTTTTTTGTATTTCCCGCATTACCCAAGCCAAGGTCCCTCTCCCAACATCCGTCTTCTAATCTTCTCTCCTTATCTCCTCCCCCTATCTCTTCCTCTATCTTCTCTCTGAAGGGGTGCAAAAAAATGCTCGGGAGCTGGGAGCGCCGATCCGAGGAAGGAAATGGTTGTAAACATCTGTGGTTATCTATATGGGCATTGCATTTGCTCCTGAGGAAAGAACAACTTTTTGCACCCCTGTGACTCTCCCAATCTATCTCTCTCTCACCACCACCTCTTTCCCTATATCTCTCTCTTCCCTTCTCATCAACAATAATCCTCGCAAATTTCCTGTGAGTTTTGCATCCACAACTCATTCTCAAACAGTTCTTTTTCTTTCTTTTCTAATCTGGTTCCAGCATCCCGATCTTTTTCATTTAACTCCTCCTCAAACCCAAAGGACAGGATTGCACGACATTCCGTAGTCTGGTCGTTTTCATGAAAACGGTTTGTGCATTTCACAAAATTTGTGTCTTTGGGAATAAGACTTTTTCAACAATGCTTTATGGAACAAAAACTGTATATTTTCATAGGAGCCGTTGAGCTGCACTTGGGCCATTATAGTTTGTCATGCTTTACGTTTTCTTTTCTATGAATATTTGCCTTCCAAACATCGAAAAATATGAGGAAAATTGATGTCCGAAACACAACACCAAATTTATGTAAAAAAAAAAAAAACGAAACGAACGACAACACTTTGAGGGTGAAAGGAAGGACAACACGAAAACGAGTGGAAATAAATCTTTTTGAGGGTTTATACTTGAATACTCTTCTTTGAATTTGCCTCTTTTTAAGTACAAACAAACTCATTTTCGAGTGAGAGGTTTAAAAGAGTTTCACTCTTTGGGGAGTGAAATTTTCACTCGTTTAATTTAGAGAGTAAGGAAAGCTATTACGTTATTCCACCATCTCAGCACCCAAACAAGCTATTTAAATATTGATAAAGATGTGGCATAGACACTCATTTTTCCGACCACAAAATTATATATATAAATTTTCAATCAGACATCAGTCAATGGGGATGGTTGTAAAAATGGTCAAAAAGTTTACTATACATGCAAAAAAACTGTGTTTAGAGATAAAACATTTTTCTAAACACATTTCCTGCCTCATTTGTAAACATGTGAAGTGATCTAACATGTTTAGTGTGTAGCAATTAAAATGATGTTTAGCAATTGCCATGAATGTTTAGCTTAAAACATATTTACAATAGTAGACGGAAAGAAAGTGTTCAAATGTTAAACACACTTTAGAGTAGGCATAAAATATGACATTTTCCCCACACTGACCCAAAAAAAATGGCAACAGGGTTTCTTGGCATTTTCTGGTAGTGTAAGGTCAGCGAACAATATATCAAAAAGTTGCACAAATCGAAGTCCCAGGAAAAAGTGTTCAAAACTATGACAAAACAAAATGCAGCCATCCACCCATTTTGAAAAACATTAATCCTCACATCTCTGGCAATAATGAGCTAAAAGGGCAAACAAGGTCTTCATTTCCTACTAATTCTAGCAGACAACATCCAATTTAAAAATGTTTTATGAAGTTGAGATATCATCATACCCTCAACTCCAATCTTATGGCCGCCATCCGCCATGTTGGAAAGTACAAATTCGTGTATCTCTGGTACCGGATGGGCCAAAAGGACAAACAAGATGTCATATCCTATTAATTCTAGAATCAACCAAATCCAAAAATGGGGTTTTATGAAGTTGAGATATCATCTTGACCTCTAATCCAATATGGCCGCCAATACGCCATGTTGGATGGAAAGTAAAATCTTGTAATCTCTGGTTGGATGGGCCAAAAGGACAACAGATGTCATTTTCCTACTTAATTCTAGCATAAACAAATTCCATTTAAAAGCGTTTATGAAGTTGATATATCTTGACTTCTAATCCAGTATGGCCGCCATCCGCCATGTTGAAAAGTACAAATCATTGTATCTCTGGCACTGGATGGGCCAAAATGACAAATAAAGATATCATTTCTACTAATTTCTCGCATTACAAATCCATTTAAATGGGTTAATGAAGTTAGATTTCATCTTGGCCCCCCTACATCAATATGGCTGCAAATCCGCCATGTTAATTGAAAAGTATGAATTCTTTCTCTTGATACCAGCTGGGCAAAAAATGGCAAAAAATAATGTGTTATTGAATTATTGGGCATAAGAAATGCATTTAAGATGGTTGTTTTAAAAGTTTTGAGGCATCTGACGTCTGTCTTCAAATGGCCACTGCCACCATTTTGAAAAAAAATGGAATGAAATCTCCTATATGCATCAGACAGATTACAATGAAACACTTAAGTTGTCAATTTTCTCTTCTGGCATTACAAATCTATAGAATAAAAATGATATTTTTAGTGGGCTATTTGTCGAAATTCGTTATAGCTTTTAGCCATGTTGAATTTTTATCAGTTATAAATCTATCGACCAATTCACATTATGGTGTTTTGTTTTACAGTGTATAATTGTGTAATTCTTCAGTAGTAACAGAAAGTACATTTAACATTCACATCATCACCAAACTGTTAGCAGAGACGCTTGCAACAGACGGGATCAACATTTCCATCAATCATTGAGGACTGTTCTTGGTTCCATTGTTTTCACGGAATGCCACAGTGTGGTGCATTCCATTCTTTCTGCATGCAGGTGCCTTTCATTGTGATTGCATCCGAAGAACAATTCCATCGGATCATTCAGTGGTCAAACTCTGGGGGCAGGCTTGTGTTCATTATGAAGGAAACCAATTTACCCTTGTACTATCAAGCCCTAGTCAGTTGAATTTTGACATCAGTCGTGGCACCTCCACTGGCCTGGAGCTGATGAACAATAAGTTTTTTTATTCGATTTTCTCCTAGAGTGCAGTTTTGCAGCGGAGTTTTTTGGTTGACAAATGAAACTCTTTAGAGTTTTATAAACACGAAAAGCAGTTGGAGCAAACTACACTCTTCAACAGTATGTTCTATCAGGAGGCTCTTGAACTACTTTACCAAACTGCATGCCTTAAAACTCAGAATATAGACCCTCATATCAGTCTCTCACAGTTGAGACCCAAGATTTAACATGGTAAGCCATCATTATTCCTCAACTGCCCACATCTGGTATGCCCTTCCTGACAACATCATGCTAAAATTAGCGGGCAAGCTTTGAAAAAGGAGGTGGTTAATCGTTATCTCGGCACCAATCCATCAGCGGTTTTATCAGACGTTAGTTTATGCTGTTGAATGCCCTGGTTTGCCTTTACCATAAAAAAAGACCCCGATGATGACCACGGTGAACAGGGACCCACTGCATTGCAGGCTTCATTTCTATCAATTAGGATCCATATTGGGAGTACAAAATTACTCTGGAAAACAAGTCATAACACAGGGTCACCTGAATTCTTTGAACGAAATAGACTTCTTGCCAACCCAAAAATATTCCTGAAGTAGTATTGCAAACCTGAAAATGCATGGCCAAACATTCAAATTAGAGTAAATGATATCAATGAATAAGCACTTCAGAAGCTCTATATCATCACATGTGTTTCTCTTGTCGTCCGAAAGTAAAGGCATTACAGCCCTTCTGCCCTAAATGGGAAGAAGTATAAAGATACCTGTGTCCTTCTCCAATTAGATTTTTTACTTGATTATGTCCAGGCATGCCTTTTTTTTATAATCTGCATCTCCTTCTGCCTAGGATTACGTGACAGTCTCTTTGTTGAATTCGGTCACCAAGTAGTTTAAAGAGCCGTTTTTCAGATTATTTGAGAGAAAGTCTTTTTTCCTGGCCAAATTTTGTTGCATTTGATTGTTATACATAGTTTTTAGTGAGATCCTAGGATTGCGATTGTATGTGTGGTTGTATTTTGTGTTTAGTTCACCAGGTATCCATTGAAGACAATGGGATTGCCTTTGACATAGTGGTCAACTGTACATAGCATAATCATCTATAAACCTTCACACATGAAAAGAGACAAGAATGCTTATTGCAAAGCTTGCAGCAGTTTGAACAGCATGCTCCCTTCACAGGAGAAAGGCCTTGAAAAACATTTTTCAAAGGGATAATTAAATGCGGGTGACGAGCTTTTGTCAATGTACAAGATAGTTCCAAGTAGGCAAAGGTACAGTCAACAAATGGAAAGAAAGTAAAAGATGGAAAGCTAAAGTCCAGACCCTTGTATCTGATCGGGTGTCAAGGTATCTGAGACCCACCAAGCTCTGTTATTGTCAAAGATTCCTGAGTAGTGTCACATCTGGAGAACTGTCATTAGAAAGGGCTTTGCCATGAGCTGTCACCATATCCGCCATTATTTTTTGAGGCTCGAGCAGGTTTTAGAAGCAGACAAAGCACAATTTTATGATGGCAACATTACGAACATGTGTCCTCATCAGAGGCTGCTGGCCCCTGAGACAGTGCCAAAGAACGATGGCACTAGTTGTGATGGAGGGTCGTCTTGGCATCGCCTTGCAAATGAAAGATGGACGAAGTGCAATGCTCTGTGGGATGAATTAGGGGAGGGAATCACTTTCCAATCTGATCGGGTAGTTGTCTCCGCTTGGTGCCGCGGGTTAGTTTTGGGTTGACCAGTATGGCAAAACATCTGTTGTCTTCGATGGATACACTGGTGAATCCTAACACAAAAGACAGCTCAGATGACGTCGCAAAACTAGATCGCAAATACAGGTAGACATATCAATGCAACAAATTTTGCTGGAAAGAGAGATGTTGATATAGCAACCCAATAGCAGTCACATGCATAAGTGTAGTCAATAAACCCCAAATTGGAGAAAACACAGATCTGGTGATAATTTACTTCCCAATATGGCTGTAATGACCTTTATCAAGCTTCTGAAGCGCGTATAGTGATGACATTTGCTCCTATCTGATTCTTTTCCAACATATTTATAGTTTGCCGAGACTACTTCAAGCAATATTGCAGATTGGCAAGGAAATTGTTGTCATCATAAGCTATCAGATGTAACATGTGTTACGAACTTGTTCCAGGGTATTTTGTACACTATATCGATCCTGAAGCGATAGAAAGATGAGCAGCGATTGAAACTCAATGGTTTGTCCCTGTTCAATGATCAGCATCCACATCTTTTGGAATCATTCTGCTAAACCGTACCTTCCAAAAAAAAGCTTTACCCACAGCTTGTGGACATTCACGCGAAACATGGACCAAGAACCAGGCTCAGATGATGATGAAACTGAAAGTAATACTAGTAGTAAATAATGTGTTCGATCTCTCACTGCAAACAATGTTTTCAGCCACATTTTGGTTGATGAGGTGAAATTGTACTTGTGTACTTCAAGAATTTCACAATACACTGTAAACAACATAATGTCACATGGTGATAGTTTATAGATATAAAAAATTCAATATGCTACCGAACTTTGGAACAAATCGCAAAAATTTATGGTTTCATTTTTTCAAATGGCGGACAGTGGCAATTTGAGACATCCAAGGTTGGACTCTCAAAACTTTACAAAAACCATCTTATGTTTCGTATGCTACATTAATAAAAAAAATAAACACCATATATGTCATTTTGGCCCATGGTACCACAGATGAAAGAATAGAATTTGTACTTTAAAACATGGTGGATGAGGCCATATTGGATTTAGCGGTCAAGATTATCTCAACTTCATATAAAAACATTTTAAACACTTAAGTGCCTAAGGGTGGGGGTTCATAGACCCAACGATTTGTTTTTCGGCGAGTTTCCACGTGAAACATACTTTTCGAACTCTAATTTTTGTAATTGTGTAACTTATCAATGCGCTTATTTCCATAAAAAAATTACTAAAATTTCGTGCCCGGTTAATGAAATAATTAGCGGGTCCCTAGGAAAAACCCCCCTAGGCACCAAAACGGGAGTTGTGATTTAAAAATAAAAATTAACAAACCCTGTTGCCAGAAATATTTTTCTGCTTAGTATGTTCATATGCATGAAACAAAAATTAATTACTTAATCAGAAAAATAATTAACCCTTAGTGCTGAATGAAAAGAAGGGATTCCATCATCGACGTGACTACACGCAAATTGTGTACAACATATGCAAATAACGATTGCCCCCACACAAAAAAAATACTAAGAATGTACAAAAGTGGTAATGTTTGTGTTTAATATATGGAAAATTGGTCTCTACACCGATTATAAACATCAAAAATGATTTTGCAATGTGTATGCTGTGGAGCAGGGTCGCGGAGGAGTGGAAACATCATACTACTTTTTAACCGATTTTGACGCATTTCGAAAAAGGATTTGCCCCCTAATGTCCAGACGAATTTACACCCGAATCATTTATATTGCACCTGGGGCCTTACTTTTACACCCCTCAAATTTGGCTGAGTTTCCTTTGAAAATTCCCTCTGAAAGTGTATTCATTAGGGGGGTTCCATGGAACCCCCCCCCCTTAGGCACCACGTGAGTGAAAACACCTAGGGCACTTAAGTGTTAATGGATTGTTATGCTAGAATTAGTTAGGAAATGAATTCTTGTTTGTCCCTGTTGGCCCCATACGTACCAGACGTACAAGCATTTGTACTTTTCAAATGCGGATGGCGGCCCTATTGGATTTAGAGGGTGCAAGATATATCTCAAACCTTCAAAAACCCATTTTAATGGATTGTGATGCCTTAGAATTAGTAGGAAATTGACATCTTGTTTGTCCTTTTGGCCCATCCGATCCAGAGATACACGAATTTGTACTTTCCAACATGGCGGATGGTGGTCCATTTGGATTTAGATGTCAAGATGAATCTATCTCACTTCATTAAAACCCATTTTTTTAATGGATTTTTTATGCTAGAATTAGTTGGAAATGACATATTGTTTGTCCTTTTAGATCATTTATTGCAGAGATATGAGGATTATGTTTTTCAAAATGGCGGATGGCGCCAGTTTGTTTATGATCATAGTTTGAACACTTTCTGGGACTTCACGATTTTTATGCAACTTTTGATATATTGTAAGTGACCTTAACCACTCCCAGAAAATGCTTTTATAAAAAACCTTCTGTTGCATTAGTTTTTTGGGGTCATGGGTATCTTTCTCCCATATCTAGAGTGACGTCTTTGTTATATTACGTTATCGTTTATTACGTTGAAGTGTTTTAGTTTACATCCTCAACTATAATTTGGCCATGGATATTATGGTGTCAATAATATATCGTTAGGATAATGTATAAGTATTTAATATTTGTTTATTATGAGGTCTAATTTTCCAGGAAGGCAGAATTCAATAATCAAAGATAACGTAATAAACTAAACAAATGGAGCATTATTTCTGAGTTGTTCAATTAGCTATTACCAACTTAACTTCGTACAAATAAAAAATTGTTCCAAGAAAATTCTTGCTAATGCCATCAGTTTGTGGCTATTTTTGCTTTAAAATTTGATAAACGTAATAAACCATATTATTGTGCTGTACAAAATGTTTGTGTGCATACTGTGCAGAAACGTAAGAAGTGGGTTGGCAATTATATTTTCCTGTAATATTTAATCCTTAAATGTTTAAAACATAAAACATACAGTTTTTAGGAATTTGTTTGGGGTGTTTCTTATCCTAAAATGGCACCGTTTTCCTGAAAGTCGATCATTTTTAAGCTACAAATGTAGGCTTAGGGCCTCCTAAGTTTTGTCATTTTTTTCCGACACCCCTAAAGGACATACCACTTTGGATTTAGACATTTGCATGATGACATTTATTTAAGTCCAAACAAGCAGGCCTATATTCGGCCAAAAATGGCCGAATAATCCCCAAAAACAAACGTTGCACTCCAAAGTGATCGTTCACACTGAAAAAAAAAACACGAGCGAGGCGTAGTCGCATTCCATGATCGCTCCCTCTCAGCGCGCCTTAACTATCCGCGGCACACGCAACTTGCGTATTTTGAATCCTAAACAATTTGTTCGACGCACAGGTCGCTGCCGCCCATGCCCGCCAAAAATCACCATGGAAGCTTGGTTCAACTCCCAACCGTGCTTTCGACCCTCACCGTCGGGCCTATGGTTGCGATCACCTGTTCTTTGTTTTTGATGATGTACAGAAAAATAAAAAATTGTACGGAATTTTGATATTTCTTCATTAAAAACAAACACCAATCTTATAACTCATCAATTACTTGAGAAATAATTGGAATAAAATGTGTAGTTTTTCACAAAATTGCCCCATTTTGGTAATTTTTATACTGCCAAAATCAGCCCCTGTACAAAGTCTATGGGAATTGAAAACGCATTACGTGACATATCTCTAAAACGCCTTTTGAAAAAAAATTAAAATTTGACACACGTTTCTGTCACCAATACCAACATTTCATGAGAATTTCAACAAGATCTGGGCACGAAGCCGTAGTCGATAATCCTACCTTAAATAAATAATAAAAATGACAACATTTTGATTGGAGTGAGAAGACTACCAGATTATTGGGTCAGTCTATGTCAAATCACCCTCTCTTGGAACAGCCAATTAGCTACATCAAGTAACATCAAGTGCTGAAACTTGAATATCAAGTAACATCAAGCACTGAAACTCCCCTATTAGCTATGCTAACTTATACAAACAATAGCATCCACAACCTGAATACAATCACTTTGCTTAAAATGGGATCCTCTTAATACAGATTTTCTGTTAATTGTGAACTGCTGGTTCAGGAAACTCTTCGTAATTGTGACATTTTCACAGCTCCCCGTGTGCCAATTAAAGGCACTATCAGTGAATTGCTTAATCAGAAAATTTACAAAATCATCAAGAATTATATTTTCCCATGTCTGTAACAAGTAAAGGTATCCCAACAAACCCTACAAGTGATAAGAACAAAAACAACTGTATAAGGACAAACTCAAATATTTGAGTAATTAATGTCCATACGCACATTTACTGCAACACGTAATTGAATGGAGATTCATGATATCTTGATAACACTGCTGTTTTTCTTCCTTTCTGTCAATTTTTCAGTTGAAAAAAAATAATAATTCTGCAGAATTTTTTTGACTCTTTCTGATGGATCACTGATAGTGTCTCTAAGCAGCTTCTTCTACTGTACCCATCATTTTTCCTTACATTTTCATCCTTTGTCTCAACACTTTCTGCATTTCTTGCTATAAGAAGGTGCGCTACGATGTCATGATCTTTTTCTGCAGCATAATGTAAAGGGACGCGGTTCTGAAAAAAAAGATAGAACAGTGATAAAATAAGGAGAAGTTAGAAAAAATACAGCGTTCACCGAATGCATGTGTCATCTGTCATTGCAGTTTGTGAATAGGGACAAAGGTCACATGAAGTCACCAACACTTGGGACACTACCCAAGGACCAATCAAGAAAATTGATCGACATATGTGGACACATCAAGCAATATTCAATAATTCTGACCATTTTGGGGCCATGACCTCCAATACATGTGTGTGTATGTGCGCATGCGCATGTGTGTGTACATGTGTGCATGCATGCATGTGTGTGAGAGAGGGAGGGAGAAATCTTTACAGGAAAGATAGAAAGAGGAGAGGGGATAGAGTTGAAGCATTTGCTGGAACCTTGGAATGTTTTGTCTTCATTGGTTATTATTTAAAAATTTGCTTTAAAAAAATCTTCTAAATAAAATGCTAAAATTGCAACACATTACAGTCTTATTCTTAACAAAATAAAGCGGTTCTCGAACCAGGACATCTTGCCCCTCTTTGACTTCATTGTGCAAATGTTACACATTTTACAATTGCAAAGGTCACATAGGGGTCAACAAATGTTAAAGGTGCATTTCGTGATTTCAGCACCTTCTGTTTTATTCATTGATCACTAGATATCCTTGAGAAAAGCTTATTCTCAAAATTTGAGCTGATCCCGATCTTGCGGTTTTGTGTTATGAGCAATTGCTCTGTTCACACGGTCCCATAGGCTACGTGCTGTAATTTCTTTCCGTTTACGGACAGAAAATACAAAATTGCAAATTTCTTACAGATGCGACCGAATTTGCACGTAAGATTGGACACACGTGGATTACTAAGGCTAACGGTTCAGATGATATAAATATCTCAACATTTGTTAGGCAAGTCGGGGGACGAGGCTGTGGATCACAAAATGCCCCTTTAACCTCTGAACTTTCCCCGAGTCTTGGGCCAGTGTTTTTTCTGACAAAATTTGGCTGCAGACAAATTGTGGACTTTGGGGTGAAGGATCACATAAGGTCACGAGAGGTCAAATTGGGATCATAGGTCATATAGGGGTCAATGGAGGTCAATCGCTGAATAACCCAATTGGTCTTGGGCACTGATCTCTACAACCTGGATAGGCTATCGCCGCTCGAACGTGAGGACACCGGAAATTGCACACGACGGCCATGTTGCTCTAACCCCCAAGAAACTGATTGTGCACCGTAACAAATGAATTCTGGAAACTATGGAAAAAAGGACTAAATCAGCGATAATTGTGCGCATGTCCAATTTTGTCAATTAATGGTTTGAATTTACCCCGCAATTGACATGTTATGATCCCAAAGTGATGGAATAGGGGAGACCCCTTTGAGAGAGCAACACGCCTAGTACGATGCAGGAATACCACAAACACTTGATTTTGGTACCAATGGATAGCTATTATCCTACTCTTTTCATTGATACCAAAGTAAGTACCAACATGCCCAGCATTACTTCAAAATGACATCATAAAGTTCGCATGTCAGCAAATAGAGGAAAATTCAAGTTTTACCAAAAACAAGAAAAAAAATTAGGAGTATCTGATTTTCATGCAGTTTGGGCTTTACATGATGGGAAATTACTATTTTTGCTTACACAGAGCATTTAGTGATGTTTTTTGACTCAGTAAAATTACAAAATATCAATTTTCCACCCTATATCATGTATTTTCATACTTTCCTTAACTAATGACATCATAGTGGGAATGTTGGTACTTATTACCATGTAATGGAAAGAAATGTTAAGCTCTCCTGTGGTACCAAATTTATAGGAATCTGATGTGTAATAAGGAAAATCACAGGGGGTGGTAACCACCCACCCTCCATCGACCACCCCCACCCCGGGTATATTGTTACAAAAATGGCTCAGGTAGACGAGAGTTAACCTTATATTTTCCCCCCATCTGTTTATTTATTAGGTGTGTTTTTCTTTCTGGAAATGACCTCGTATTCTCTTTTAAAAAATATTACTTAAGATATTTTAAAATTCCTTGGATTTTGGTCGGGCACCAATGCTCGTTCCAAAAAGAGGGACTAGCTGCAAATGCGAAACTACCTCTAGGGGTATCAAATTCACAATAAGAAAGTTCTAGTCATGCTAGTGATAGGGGTATCAAATTCAGTTGTGATTGTGACTGGTTCAATGATACAAGGAAAATTTAACCTGAACATATCAGCAAAATTACCCTGATTGCATATCTTTTCTTGCCGTCTAGCCTAAGTGTCATTTTTATTTTCGAAATCTCCCGCGGCGAGAGATTACTGATAACCAACGCCCGCTCAGCTGGTCGCGTGGTCAGTTCGTTCGGAGTGGCGTGTTCATTGGATTCAACAACGTTTCGATCCTTGGCGGAGAACGTGAACGAAAATTTATTTCAAGAATATTATACTGATAAACTGTGGGACATTTATCTCTATTTCTCGCTGCTCTTGTTGTTCTCCTACACATGATAATCAACATCAGTCGGGCGATAGACCCACAGAAGCATAAAATTCACTATACGACTGCGACAACATCGAAGCACACTTCGGGGGTGCAAAATTCGCACCTATTGTGCGTCGACTTCATCGTCAAAACAGCGACGAAAGCCAAGGCTAAAACTAAGGTCCAGGATCCGGCCTTGCAGAATGAATTTGAGAGTAGATTTTTTCGCCTTGAGGGTTAAGTATATAAAAGGTTTAGATGTTTTGAAAGAGCCACCTTTATAGGAAAAGAATGCAATCCGCCGCCATTTTTTCAGGCCATTCTCACAGCCTAAGGTTCTATGCATTTCAGTGGTGATGATATCAGCGAGTACTTGGACATACAATCTCCTTTGGAATTTCTCCTGTGATGAGTCTGTTTGGGGCTCTATTTGCTCTTGATTTGAAGGAATCTAAGCTTCCCGATAAACACCAGGCTGAACATGAAAGTGAACCCCATTGTGGTTTTGCAACTAAGTTGTGCGGCCCACTGCGGCTGGAAGGCGTTGTGGCTGACAAAATGGCCATCACGATTAAATACTTTGATGGTCCCAGAATAATAAGAACTATTCAGCAAACTCTGACAGTACTTGCCGCCAAAAATTATGTGCTGGATGGTCCCAAGGTTCACCCCCCCGATGGGACAATGTCATCTTCGACACGCTCCATAGATCTGAAAAGCCACGAGTTCTCTAGCCCTTGTTACAGGTATCACTGCTATTTTTCGTTATTTCCCATTGATGGCGCTGTCTGAAAAAGCTTGATGGGCATAGCACTATTATGGTCATTCTCTGTTTGATTGAATGCTCCAGGAAGGGAGTTTTTTTCAAGCCGGACATTAACCACAAATATGCGCACCTATGTAGGCATCTACCACTTACAACACGCTGGTTGTTTGGTACGACTTAAGCCAAAAGGTCAATGATCTCAAAAGGAACAAAGGGTAGCTGAGGGGTTATTAGAGCTGGTACTTCTCAAGATTCGCGTTCGCCGACGATCAACTTCAAACTATCACTATCAACCCTAACCCTTATCCGCAAGTTTTCAGCGTGAACCGTCTATTAAGGCAAGCTGCGGCAGAGACGACTATCAAGATGATAGGGCCTTTTTTAGGCAACTCAGCTCAATTCATGCGCCGCAATTACCAGGGGTCGAACGCAGAACAGTCAAACTCAAGAAACCAGAGACTGAGGCGGCTTAGGCCTAGTACCAACTTTACAGGAGGTTGGTAAGGTTAAATTTAACCCTTCATCTATTAATTTTTGGAAATTCCCACTCCAGACAATCCACTTGATGGTCGATTGAATCCTATCTCCATAAATGGAAATTATTAACTTCAGATTCTTTTGTTTTGCAAGCTGTGAAGGTTACGAATTAAATTTCTAAAAACCGAATGTTTCCCACCACGACAAAGGCCCAGTGTATACACACAAGTTCTCAGATAATGAGTTTGAAAAGCAATTAGTCAAGAAATTGTAAAATTTGAATGGAAACTATTTGTACACACGCTTGTTATATGGCATCAATCGACCTCCGGGACGCATATTATTCCGTCGCTATTGCGAAACAACACAGGAAATACCTTATCTTCGTCATGGAATGTAAATAATGGCAATATCGAGCTTTACCAAATGGTTAAAGTACAGCACCAAGGCGTTTACTAAACTTTAAAAGCCTGTTTTGCAAGCTTAGGTCACTAGGACATACAGTTCTAAGGGTGTATGTGACAGTAATCATTAATTGAAAACATCACTTGATGCAGCACAGGTCGCTGTTTGATAAAACACAAGAGCTCCATTATATTTGGGGTTTTTTTTGCACCCTACAAATCTGTGTCTAAAACCAACGCAGCTTATCCGCTATTTAGGATTCATTATTGACCTGTACAAATGGAATGCGGGTTACCACCTAACCCACATATAACATGCCGATATTACGCAGGCATTGCAGAGAATCCAAAATCAAGAGCTGCCTACTATTCGCTATGTAGGGCAAGTCATAGGAAAAGTTAGTTTCGACATTTCCAGCTGTTACAATTTTGCTATGTTCAGTATAGAGCTATTGACAAGATAAAAACAGCAGATTTAAACCTAAAGGTCCATTATGATATGCGAATGTTACTTTCTCATTAGATCTAATCCTGATCTACAGTGGTGTGGATTGATCATTTAACACAGTTTTCTTACTCGTCGCCTCTACTAGACAAGCCACATGCTGAAATATCATGCAGATTCTATTAGCATTGGTTGGGTGCTACTAATTTGAAAAAACATACTGGAGGCCGTTGGAATCTGTCCGAAACTCGTATTGCCTTAACAATGGCCATAAATTATTTAGAAGTGCTAGCTATTGGAATTCATGGACTTTTCAGAAGCTCTATGCTCTCAAGCATATGTAACATATTTTATTAAGAGTGGACAATACTACGGCTGGAGACATATGTCAAACACATGGGTGGAACTCGATCATCAGCAGTATTTCATCGGGCCAAAAAATTTGGCATGGTGTATCCACGCAATATTTGTCTGTCCGATAGCAACACTTACCAGGCCATGACAATGTCATAAGCAGATGCTAAATCAAAAATTTAGAGTGATCAACTGGAGGAATTAAATGAAACCTTTCAAACAGATCGTGATACATTGTTAACCCACAAACATTGATTTATTTGCACTCCGACTGAATAATCAGCTCCCAAATTATGTAGGCACTTGAAGCCTGATCGCTTAGGCTATGGCCGATCGTGCTTTTTTCGCTAGACTGGGGCAATATCTATTTCTACGGACGCATTGTCCATCCAACCGTTTTGTTTATAATTCGGTGTTTACAGAAATCAATCTAGAATCGGGCCACCGGAATCATTGTGGTGCCGTATGCCAACGCAACCGTGGTACCCTACACTAATGGCATGCTTGTTTCACACCACTTTTAGTCGTAGACATAGAAAACTATTATTGCAACCTGTAACCCTTAGCATACTCCATTATATGATCGAATCGATCTTCTGTTGCAAAAGGCTTTCCAGGACACCCCTATGAAGCAGCGGGGATATCAGCAAAAGCAGTAGATGTGAATGCAGCGCGTCGCTTAGCATTCAGGGACTCAAGTGCACTATAATGTCTACATAACATATGGACGGCATTCGCCACCCGGAAGATGTGACTGTTTTCATGGCCAGTGTGACCCATGTTATTGAATTTTTTGAACTCATCTTTGTTTTTGTGTCAAAATCTTAGTGATAGTGCAATTAATTAACTTGGCAGGTCTGCACTTGGTTCATTCATCTTTTTTTGATATTTGGATAGTGGTGCTCATAGTGTCAGTTTCGCACCCATAGATTTGCAGCTTTATGAAGGGTGTTTTTAATTTGAGGCCTCCTCCCATGCCCAAATATAGGAGATTTGGGACGTTCGAGTTGTTGTAAAAAATCTACTGAGGAAAAAATGTCTTCGGTAGTGTATCTAGGGTTAAAAAGAGCTAACCCGAAAGGATTGTCATGCTTGTAGGTTAGTTCCGGGCCAGAGGAGTTCCCAGACATTCACAATTTAGCATAAATTCCCTGACTGTTCGATCAAGTTCAGTTCATTTTATGTATCAAATTACTAAGCAAGTGACCTGGTAAGCACTGTCTGCAACTGTTAATCGCATTCATATCCGATCCCCCTGAGAGGCGAAGATGTGTTTTATACTACTTGCAAGCAATATATTTTGCAGACAAAGAAGCTTCGGGCCATGAGAAAACTCTCTTTATAAGTTATAAAAAACCATATAGAGCTGTCTCAAAGACACAATATGCCAGATGGCGAAAATTGTCATGAAGCTAGCAGGGCTTGACATTAACTCATACTCTGCACATTCTACCAGAGCGGCCGCTAGTTTTCATTGGCAGTCATCAATTTGCCAAGTGATTATATATTAAGTACAGCAGGATTGGAGCATATCGGAGAAAACCTTTCAATTATACTATAAAAAGCCTGTCAGTGGTGAAGATAGATGTGAACAAGCGATGTCTTCAAAAAAAGTAAAATGGTGTAACTTTAAGATTTATAGACTGACTTGACCTGCATGCTGCATGAGAAACTCTTCCAATGAAAGTTTGTGTCGTTAAAACTGTTCTATAGTTCTAAACTGATCTTGGCAGGTATGGATGAGAGTGTACTTGCACAGTTGGCAATATAATGCATGAAGTTTTTGTGATAGTTGTACTTTTACAAAAATACCTAAGGTCAACTTGTAAAACAAGTCGGCGCACGTTCATTTGGAGCGAGAAGTCTCTTATACATGTATTCTCCAATGGGAATAAAGGTTGAATATGGGGAACCTGATTACCTATGCCCCTTTTATAATTATTCTTGCTATATTTTTACATGCGAGAGTGCAGATATGAGGCCATAGAGCTTTAAAATCTTCACGTATCTTTCTCTCCGCGAGATTTCGAAATAAAATAGAAAGATAAATGAGAATACTTGTTTTGAAGTTTAATCTTTATTTTAATGAGGAATGGGAGTGAGATTTACGTAGCCCACCCACTTCTCTCCCATTCCCCATGTTTAATGCTTATGGTATTCTTAAGCTTTCAATTTGAACGTGTCTTCTAGAAGCTTGTTACAAATCTAGCCTATGCGCCCCTCATATCGAATTTAAAGACTGACGGCACGCGACCACGTGAGCGGGTTCTTCAACGTAAACTCTCACCCGGCATTCCTCATAAATAAAGATTTAACGTCAAACAAGGTAAGAAGTTCCTCATTTATCTTTTTCTAGTTTTTCTTTTATATCGGGCCAATTGGCTATTCTAAAGGTCTTTTTTGTGTCACATATTGAAGAACAGCTCCCGCAGGGGTATGATTTTACTGGCAAATTGGTCCCCTTATTATTTTCACTGAAATATATAATTTCACAACAAAACCAAAAACTATCTTGGACTGGGTTTTATTTTCACTGGAATTGGTCCTGTTAGGGGTCAAGTTTCAGAACCCCTGGGATGGGCATGGGTACCCAACACTCAACCTTAGCCCCCCCCCCCCCCCCCCGATAAAATCTCGCTTTAAAGAAAATAATGCACTGACAGTAGTCTATGGGGACGTAAACTTTGCACAAATTCAATCCGTAATAAATCATCTTGAATAAGAACCAGGATTTAAATTGAAGGAACTGAAATTTTGGGACCTTAGGACCTTGGCATTAAAAGCACTATCATGATTTCTAAATCAAAAATCAAAAAAAATCATTAAAAAAAAGCAATTTTGCATGTTTCGTAACAAGTATACGTATCCATCCTAACATACCCTACAAATGATAGGATCAGAAGCAGCCTAATAAGGACAAATTGGAATTTTAGTGATTTATTCTATCCTCATGATATATGCATGTTCATTGATTGGTTAAAAGTGCAATCACCTGACTCACAAATAGTTTAACTATTTGCGAGAACGAGATCGAAAGAGAGATCACAGGAAATAGACGCTATTTTCCCCTGACTCAGAGGGAAATAGGCGCATATTTCCCTCTAGCCTCTATACCCGTGTTATCAGTTTTCCTTAAAAAATTATAAGAATCCTTCTTTCACTGTGGTCAATACGACTGCTGACGTTGACGTTATGCATTAACTTCAACGACTCCTTACTTGTATTTCTCACGTAGGTTAACGTTCGGATTAGTTATGCTCTAAAAGGAACTTTGATACATTGTTGAGCTATTGTCGTTGAACACCGTAGCAACACAATGGCTGCGCCCAGTTGGGCAGATCACACTGGTGGGAAACCTTCTCACGGAGAGTGATAATACAAAAAAAGAATTACATATGTCTGTCATTGTTAGAAGGAGTTTTGTGGTAACTAACCACCGGTGATTAACCCTTCCTCCCGCGTTGATTTTTTTCATTTTAATGCCATGAATGGACAAACGCTGATATGATCTAAACCTGCAATCACTGCATTACCTTGCACGGAAACCGAAGGGTTAGCTATCCAGCTTATTGCAGTAAATTCCGGGAGTAAATTGGGTACAAAGCGTCATTATTTACCGAAAAAGGTGTTGATATCGTAAGTGGAGCGGACTTTCCTCTGCCTAAAAGGCAGTCAATGCTCAAGCTCTTGCCTAGCCTAGCCCTAGGCTAGCCTAGCCTACAGAGTACAATACAGGCAAGGCCTATTTTTTGTTAAGTAGGCCTCAGGCTCAGTTTCACTTTTAACCAATCAATGAACAAAAAATATATTCATGAAGGATATAAAACAAATATTTAATGATCTTATTCGGGATCTTTGTGGAATCTATTGGTCCCCTCGGTGAACTGGAGGGTGTGGGGTACTAAAATAGTACCCCACGGCCTCCAGTTCACCTCGGGGGCCAATAGATTCCACAAGATCCCTCATGATCATTAAATATTTGTATACTGTCTATACGGACACTTACTACAACACGTAATTGAATGGAGATTCATATCTTTGAACACTGCTGTTTTCTTCCTTTTTGTCCATTCTTCAGTTGGAAAATGTGAATTCTACAGGCTTATCCTTCACTTTTAAGCTATTCTTACCAAAAATTTCAAATATTTTGACTCTTTCGGATAAATCACTGATAGTGTCTTTAAGCTAGTGACACTGACAGGGTTGGTACATTTACTGACCCCACTTTGCCTGACACCACTCAGAATTCAGCAGCCTTTACGGAATAAAGTGCATGTGATACTGTGCTTTATTCCGTAAAGGCTGCTGAATTCTGAGTCGTGTCAGGCAAAGTGGGGTCAGTAAATGTACCAACCCACACTGACATGTGATAAATGCAAAAATCACAAGCTATCCCTTAATTGCCATCCATTTCTACAAGTATCCAGCGAAAATACTCACAAATTTTATAGTGCACTAGAAGTATTAGAGCTCCATGCTAGTATTCCCATGGAGGGGTGTGGCCATTTAGTGACCCCATGTCACTAGTGACCCAGATGAATTCAGCAGACTTGTACGGAATACACTGTATAATTATGCAGTTGATTCCGCAAGTCTTCTGAATTCATCTGGGTCACTAGTGACATGGGTCACTACATGGCCACACCCCCATGGAGTTATATTTAATTAGCACAGCATTACAAAAGTCTAGTACGTGGCAAGTGCAATAAGTAACACATCGTATTCAGTACAGTTATAGGCTACAAACTGTACCCAACCAGTAGCATCAAACTAATTGGCGCAAAATTGCATGGAATACATTTGTTTACTTCGACTCACCGTTCATTTTCAGACAAAACTGGCAACATACTCCACAGAAATTGAAAACACTAGGTATTTTTTAATATTGACCATGAAAGTAACTATTAAAAGGCATCCATGTATACTCATGCCCATAGCACATCGTGCAACCGAGCGAATGTTTGGGTAGAGCAAAAGGGACGCTGTTGCAACGTCCGGTTTCTTCTTCACTTCACCGTTCGCTATTCAATCTGTGGCGAGTTGCCTATCCAGTGTGTGAGAGATCAGTGGTCTTGGGTCAGTGGTTCCTCCGACCAAGTTTGGCTGCAAATTGTTAAAGCTTTTAACAGGAGAGAGACAATTTTTTTATTAAAATACCTCATCGTCCACATCACCAGCATTGGCGCCGTCTTCTAATAGTAACTGGCACAAGTTATCCTGTCCATTTTCAGCTGCAAAGTGAAGTGGGGGTAACGTTCCTTGTACACAATTCGAGAAAAATGAAGTCAATAAACTAAATAATAAAATTAAAAAACCGTTTTAAAAAAAAAAAAAAAAAAAAACAAATCTACAATTAAGATTAAAAAGATCAATAGTAATAGGGTGTTTCCATAACGTCGACAAAATGACCATTAATAAATCCCAAATTAGGGGCTGTATTTCAGCAATAGAGCCGGAATAATGGATTCCTACTGTCCACTAATTTATGAGAATAAATCGAAAAGTCCAGATGCATATTGTGTATCGGGTTTGCAAATACGACGCGCAAAGTAAAACAGGATGTTTTACAAACATGCACTGGCTCCAGGTAGCAGATTCCAAATATTTGCATGTAGACTATAGTGGACGTCTCAAAAATTACATGGAACACCCCCAACATTTTGGTATCAAACTTAGTCTAAACATGGAGTTGTTTTTTTTTTCCAAAAAGGGTTTCCAGGTTCATGACTCAGTTTTTCACTATTGGCGATCATTCGAAGCCAATGCGTGTTCCGTACTTTCAAAATACGTCGAACGCCTTGCCAGGCTTTTGCCGGCCACCCATTTTTCATCAAACTCCACTCTGTGGTCTCCAGTTTGCTCATACATTAGTATCTACACACTCTCAGCTACAATTTGACACCAAATTTAATTCTGCAATCAAATAATAAACGAGAAAAAAGCAGCATGTTATCTTAACTTTCGGGGTTTCCGTGAAGGTATCTGGGGCATACTTTTCACCCAGATTTTATGATAATGTTATCATAAAGATCACCATGTTGTGACTAAATCCGAAAAAAAAATCACCGAATGCGTCTAAAACTTTTTGAGTTATGAGCTCTTTCGATCTCCCTACCCCCCCCCCCCCCCAGGGGGAGGAAATGTAATTTCGGAATCCAAAAACCGGTTTGGGTTTTCTGAAATTTACATTTGATTTTTAAGGATCGGTGTGGGCAAGTCAGAATAAGTCCCCTTTTTAAAATAGGAAAACGAAGATGTATTTTTCTGTCTCCATTTTCATTGTACTCTCTTTCTAAATCTGAGCATCAGAAGTTTTTGAGGCAATCTAGAGCATACGTAGCCAGTTTCACAGGGTTCACACGAGAGGTTTTGAAAATAGAGTACGTGTACTTGGACGCAAATTTGTTTCTCCTGAGGTTGCAAAAGTGTGTCCACTTCCAAATATGCGTGTCAAGTTTGAACAGGTTTGAGCACTGTTTTACACTACTGCAAACAATCCATAAACATCCAATTCCTAAACCTAGACTGGGCATATTGAAAATTAATTACTCCAAAAGTACTCTGGAGTATCTTGATTACCGTTTGGGACGGTGACTGAGAGAGGGTTAGTGAACTAAAAAAAAAAAATGTGAATACAGTCAAATTTATTTTCACAGATTTGCTGCATGTATTTAAGCAATATTCATGTATGAGTGAAAATGATACAATATTGTGAGCGTGTGCCAGAGCAAACTATGTGACTTTATTGTGTAGTTTAAGTGGCTATTTTTTGTGTCCACATAGACGCAAAATTTTTCTAGACCAAAGTGCGTCCACCTCTGGAAAGGTGCGTCTATGACGCAAAAATGCACACTAATGTGAACCCTGGCCAGTTTTGTATATTTTTGTCTGGGAATTACATATTTAGTTATTACCCCCACCTCACCCCCTCAATATTTTAAGATATTTTAATAAAACACAAGCTCTTGAATTGGCAAAGTGTATCTACACAAATACCTGTTGCTGCATTTGCAATGTAACATCCTATACCATCAGTGCAAACGGGTGCTTCAGTAAATTTGGGGGCCAACTTGTGACATTTTGAGAGAAAAAAGGACGACACAAATTTAAGGAGGATCTCAATAATTTCTTGAATAAATATTTGATAATACCATTCCTCGTTAAATAACAATCAAATTAGTCAAAGGTACTTTAAAAAACTTAAAAATATTGCAATAAAACTGCACTCCGGTTCACCGTGTAAATGGGACACCAAACCAATTTTCTGATTTTTTTAAAGATAATTTCATTACTATGTGATATGTGTATAGTTTTATATGTATATTTTGGTTATTTGAGGGGGCACAATAAGATTAAATAGTACAAATGGTCATGCCTGCATATAAAACAATGTTTTTCAGGCACAAGTGTAGCGGGACACCATTTGGTGTCCCGTTTACACGGGGAAAAACAGATCACCGCAGGATATTCAAAATTTAAAAGGTTTTAGATACACTGTCTTTAAAAACTTTGCATGATATAGCATGCATTACACATGCAAGCAATTGCAATGAACTTTAGCATGTCAACTTACATTCAGTTTCTCAGAACAAACCATTGGTTCCATAGTAAACGTGAAAAGCGGGACACCAAAATTTTGGGTTTTGTTTACACGGGAAATCAATGACTGGCATTGATGATAACATGATCGGCTAATTACCAAAACAGTCAGATTTATTATGTTATGAAAGCTTTATGTGTTTGCTTTATAATAAATCAGAACAATATACCATATATTTTCAGGGTGTGGCCATTTTGTGACCCACTGACACACATGACCCTGATGAATTCAGCAGACTTTACGGAATAAAGTGCACTTTATTCCGTAGAATTCTTCAGGGTCGTGTGTGTCAGTGGGTCACAAAATGGCCACACCCATATTTTCAAGGTTTTGATGCACATTAAAACCAAGAACACAATGCTTAGGCTTTTTTATTTCATGTCACAGGCTTGGTGTCCCATTTACATGGGAAATGACACCTTTAATTTATAGTACATAACATTAAAAGTTAATGAGTTCAATGTTTCATATTATATAATCTGAAAATTAGATGCAAATGCTGTAATTTAAAATGGAATTTATAAGTTTGAATGCATATCTTCATTGTTAAATTTAAATAAACAAAATGTCACATAGTAAACGGGACACCAAAGTCTACTGGCACCCTAATTTACGGAAACACTCAAAAACAAGCCATTTCTATCCTCACCTTCTCCCCAACCCACAACAGAATGAATTCAAAGAAACAAGTACATGATGGAATAAAGTGATAAACTGGAAGAAAAATGGGCTGACAGTTGTGAAACAGCATTTTATCATGAACTTGTTTCAGAAGCAATATTTTCTTATCTATTTATGCTGTCATGGATACAAGACAAAGTGCTTCATGCCCTTGATAACAAAATTTGGTTAGGTTGAAGGGTTCTAAGGTAGCAGACCTCTTGCCATGTAAAGACTATAATTGGACGTAGCTCGAAAAGTAGCATGGAAACACCCCAACATTTTGATATCAAAATTTAAATACCGTAGCTAAATAGATGCGCTTTTTATTTTTGTCAATTTAGGTTTCCAGGTTCATGACACAGTTTTTCGCTATTTGTGATAACTTGAAACAATGCATGTTCCATACTTTAAAAATATCATCAGAATGCATTATGAGGCTTGTGCCGAGGCTTGTGCCGAGGCTTGTGCTCATACATGTATATTCGTAACCTCCACCCTGACATACTTGGACATTTTGAAACGTAACTTTGCTATTATCCACTCGCTACAAAATTAGATCAAATTTTTTTGTCATACATTTTGTATACTTCCTGAAATATTTTACTTTGAACATAAACTTTGTGCAACAAGTATAATAGCTCCACCATATTTGACACACCATTGCGACCATAAAACCGTGTTATTTTTTTAAAACTTGTCACATTTTCCCATCAATTTAAATTCACAATAATTACAGAAAAAAAAATGTTGGATCTGGATGTGACTGATGCTGAAAAGCTCTTGATAGACATTCACTCAGCACTGATGAAATTAAAGGTGCAAGGAGAGATGTTGATGCACCCAAATATTGTGTCATAATAGTAATTTATAGATTGGACACTCAATAGATTTCTTACCCTTGTATTTGGCTACAGAAATGTCTTAAAAGAGAGGAAAAGGGTGGTATTGATTTGCTTGTATTTCAATATAAAACATATAGGCTGAATTTCGTATTTGCTCATACGAAATTAGAAATTCACAATTTTTGTACCAAAGAAACATTTCTCTGCTTTAATCCTTTCAGATGGTGATATTTTTGATGGAAAGCTTTACATCAGGGCAAAAATCAGTACTTTTGATTTTTTTAGCTACACCTGTGTCAGTGACCTGATATGTGAAATCTCTCGTTGCAGTTGCACCTTTAATTTTAATGCGTTTGGGATGAACTTGCGTAAATTTTCCAGGAATACCGTATTGTTCCTAATAAACGCCCCCGGGGCGGTGCATTTTTCAAAAGGGAGGGCGTTTATTACAGTCAAAAATGGAAAAGTAAAAAATCACCTTAGACACATTTATTTTCGCTGATTACCAATAATACAAACGAACGAGCAGGGGGCGCTGTTTTCGCAACTCCCGAGGTCAAAGTTCCATACTAATTAAACTATTACAACTGTGCACAACAGCGATTATGATATGGATTACAGCAGTCCCGGCCATTAAAGGGATTAGCAGCGATAATGCGAGAGAATCAAAAACATGTGGAAATGCATTTTTTAAACTTATACATCAGGGATAAGTGTGTACAATTCCATATAACTGTTTTAATGTAGAAACAAACCACCAAATAGTGAAAAAAATGAAGTATTTGAGGAAATTTGTCATACCGTGTCCCGCAAATAGACATACAGCGACGGTGTCTCAAAATCTGCACTAAACAGATGATTGCGATTTACACCAGTACAGAATAAACAAAGATCAACAATGTTTGTGTTTGAGGGCAAGCTGTATTGATCATGGTGCACAATATCACCCTGAAAATCTGTGATATTCACCGGGAAATGTTTTTTTGATCTCAAGTCGGAATTTTGATACGCACATATAGAAATTACAGAATCATATAAAAAGTACTGCCTCGTCTTTAATACACGGATTTCAAGCCAACTACTTGCAGGATATAAATGTTCGCATATCCATTCCAGTAATAAAAATGTAAGAATATGAATTTTGATGATTTTTTTGATGTTTCGGATTAGCAAATCGCTGCTAATCCCTTTAAATCATGTGATTTAGGTAAGCTTAACTCATTTTCTTGAATTGTTTTATCAAAAAATCGTAGGGGGCGTTTATTAGAGCAGGGGCGTTTATTAGGAACAACACGGTATGTTCAAATTGTTGAATAGAAGCAATTTTAAAAGTTCACGAAAATAATGGGAATGCGAAAAATAATGCAAACTTGTATTAAAGAGACACTGGCACATTTGAAAAATAGTGCGCCCTCACGATTTTTCAAAATCGATATTTTTGCATGGTTGTAAGGCTTTAATATACAAAAGCCCTCACCCGAAAATGATTAAGACCAAATCAGCTTCCTTATGGGTAAACAGAACGATTTTATAATTTAACGTTGCCGGCGTTAAAATCAGCAGACGACGAAAATGGCGTTTAACACAAGAACACGCACGCTGTATGCATGTTTCCCACTCTATGCACACTGTTTGATCGGTCTATAACCTTTGTGGTTTCAATATCAGTGAGTACGAGTCAAAAATATTCATGTAATATACACATTTTGTTGATTAAAGTTATGGAAAACTTAAAAGTTGGCCTACAAATTACCTGGATGTTTAGACTTTATCCTCATATCAATGTCCCTATCTGTTTTGGGGTATGTTATTTTTATGTGTAAAATATATCTCTGTTCTTCCAATGGCCTAGACTATCATTTGAGAGCAAATTGAAGAAATTTCATATTTTTGAAAATGTGCTGGCAGTGCCGCTTTAAAGTCTGCATTACCATTTTGCAAGTTACCAGGCTTACCGACTTTCCCCACTTGACATTGACATCAGCTTTGTTTTGAATAGCTTGCCTCAGCTTCTCTTCATCACCTTGTTTGACAGCATCAATCAGTGCCTTATTCCAGTCCGTCGCCATGTTTATGTCACCATTTTGTCGACAAGGTGCCTAAATAATCATAAAATTGTGTCAACAAGCATGACAAGGTACACTTCCGACTTTACAAAATTCCGCTATCTTCTTCACATTGATGACCCCTGACACAGCCACAGCCGGCGCAGCTTTCACAAATTACGTTGTTCAAGACATATATAGTATGGTACGCCAGAGCACACAAAAATCACACACGCACACATTTCACGATGAGTCAACTTGAGGTCGGCATCCCTCCAACCAGCACCGCAGAGCCAGCACCACAGAGCCACGAGAGGCACTTGAAATTCAGCACCGCAGAGCCAGCACCACAGAGCCACGAGAGGCACTTGAAATTCAGCACC
>JAMKCH010029912.1:0-16052 GCA_023653785.1 Ophioderma brevispina | reverse complement strand
TGAGTCAGTCTTTAACAGAGACATGGTCAACAACTTCAGGGAGAAGACATTATGAAGCTAAGTTGAAAGAGCATGAAAGAGGGCATAAAGTTATATGCCATTTCTCATTCTATCTCTTGAATACTAATGTTGCTATTATTGTTAGTAGTGAATGTTTAATCTCAGGGCTCCCCATTCAAATATTCAAGGTTTGCAACATATATACTGTACTTTATATTTTTATATGAGTATATATTTTTATGGATATTAATCTCCTACGTGTATATATGTATGCACATGGGACATATATGATGTAAGAAGCTCAAAAGCCGATTTGTAAAAATGGTTTGCTGATATTGCTTCAAAATTGGTGTCCTGATTAAAGGCTGACTCAGAGATTTCCGGAGGAGGGCGCCCTCGATTTTCAAACAAATCATGTTTTTGCATATACATATGATTGTCCGTATACTAATCACTGTGTGAAATAGCTAAGCTCAAATCGAAGTCCTTCATATAGAAAATCACCACTTCTGTTATAAAATTCCGCATCTGGAATTTTTGTTTTACACAGTATTCAATGGCACTGTTATCCATGCATAAATGTTTACCGCATGAAAACAAAAAATCCGATTCATGTCAAACTTTGGTATTGGGCATTTTAGGTGACTATTATTCCAGTTGACTATTTTCAATTATTACACACAAAAAATTATATTTTAAAAATCTCTGAGTCAGCCTTTAACAACCTCATCCCCCTCCCATCCCCACTATTTACCCCATCAAAATTGAGATTTTGGTATTGGGAAAAAGTTCATATTGTTCTCAGTTGTTTGTTTTGATATTATGAAATGTCCCCAAATGTGGACTGTCCCGTGGGCTGTGGTGCACATTTTTATCCCCCTGGCTTGAAAAGCAGAGGGGGATATTGCGAATGTTAGGTTTTCGCTTTTCACGTCTCCTTCGAAAAGTCCGATTTAAACCAGACTTGGGGTTAAGGTGGAATAGGGGTTCCTTCATATGTATATGATGTCAAAGGTCATCTCAGACTGCCATCTTGCCAGGGGGACGATGCAAGTTTACTTGCAGTATTTTTGCTCTTGCTATCCAAACAAGTGGTTTGTAATCAAATGTTTTTGGATATGAAATTCTATGTGGAGTAGAAAACATATGAAAAATTGGTTCGTGATTGAGTCACACATTTTGAAGTAGCAATTGAACTCCTGATGGTACAAATTTCCATATAGTATTTTGATTGTCGAACTAACATTTCCTTTCATATCATTTTAACTAAACTATTTCTTTTTTCTGGATTCTATTCTGGAACCGAAATCTGGTTTTACTTTCATTTCACTTTTATTTTTTATTTTATATTTTGGTCTTTCATTATACTTTTTAATTTGGCTGCATATTTCATTACCATAGTATATAAAAGTGAGTTTAAAATTACTTTATTTAGACCTTTTTTTAAATACTTTCAAAACAGTTTACTTTGAAATTACAGAAAGTGTTTTCAGCTGATGTATGACCATGCAAAAATATGTCTATATTTAAGTGTGGTAGTAAATTTGACTTCAGAGAATTTAGAAATGTGAAATTCAATAAACTGTTGGCAACTGTGTTACTGGCAGGGATACCTTCATATAACCCTTCAACTATTAATTGCTGAAATTATTTTTTGATAAATAATAGATTGATGTAATGGTGTGTACATCTTGCCTGTTGAAAAGACCCAATCCAGTGCAAACATTTAATAATGCCATCTGCCCAAACTAAATTATTTAATAGTCTTAAAGTTTGCAATAGTAATTCAGAGTACTATGTTGTTGATATGCTAAATTTAAAACTATCCTGTTTTCAAATAAACTTTTACAAACAAAATACTGTTTTTTTTTGGCTAAAGTTACATTTGACGGCCAAAAAAGGGGAAATTGTCTCAAAAAGGGTAACATTCACCCCTCAAAAAGTCCCATATCTTGAAAACTACTTGTTCCAGGCAACTCAAATTTCTACCAAATATTGCTTTTGTGAATAGGTAAAAATATCTTGCCAAACAAAATTTGTACTGAAAATGTGTTTCCTAGATAGAGCCAAACATGCCATAACCTAACGGTACAATACAAGGATATTGGTTAATCATGTGAGAAGTGAATTGAATAATATAAAAACATCCTTCAAAGAAGGAAAAAAATCCACTAAAAAAGTGTAATTATTGGTGTGGTGTATAAACCACCCGACAAAGATATCAAAAAATTTAATTCATTTGTTAATACGGTAACTTATTAACACATAAACGGACAAAAGGAGGTTCCTATGGATACGTAAATTTTGCCACTTCAACAACTGATATATTTTTTCTGACTCGTATTCCTTGTGTCTGTAACTTAATTTTGCATCTTTTCATGAAAAACTATTAAAATCCATTGCCCCGGTACGGTACTTTAAAGGCACCATCAGTGATTTGCTAAATCAGTAAATCAAAAAAAATTATCAAAAATCAGATTTTTGCATGTCTGCATCAAGTACAAGTATCCTAACATACCCTGCAAATGATAAGACCAGAAGGCAACCTACTAAGGACAAAATCGGATATAATAGTCAATACTGTCCGTACGGACACTTACTACAATATGTAATTGAATGGAGATTCGTATCTTTGAGCACTGCCATTTTCTTTTCTGTTAATTCTTTAGTTATAAAAAGTAACTTTTGAGGATTCTACAGATATATCCTTCACTTTTAAGCTATTTCTGCCAATTTCAAATATTTTGACTCATTTGGATTAATCGCTGATAGTGCCTTTTAATAATTAGTGCAGGTCCCTTGGATCCTCATGTCCACCAATAGGAGTGTCGGTAAAAATATATTAAATCTAATTAAAGACGGTAATTATTACTTGTTGATTATTCTGCATTAAAGTATTTTTTACTGTGTTAAAATAGTCTGTTCTTTTTTGGTATAATGAAATTATATTGTGTGTGATTTCGGTGTATTCTGGTGTTTTGTGTAAAGATGGTGAAGTCAAGCGTTTGCTTATCTGTTGCATCGCTACCTTTTTAATGCTGTCGATATGGATATTGGTGAAAATAAATGTCATGAAAGATCGACTGAATGCATCTGCAAGAATTGGGACGAGATGTTTATTAGTGTGTATTTTGTAATGGTAGCCCGCTTGTGAGGTTTTTAAAGTTGATCAGGTGGGGTGGAGTCGTATTTTTCTTTCATTATTTTATTAGTATGATGAAAATACTAAGAGCGTTTTATTTCTGTTGTCAACCCACTGACCTCTACACATGGATAGCGGGCTAAGGGCTGACCGCACATAGTTGAATGGTCGCCGATTGAACAACAGGAAGTTGGTTTTCGTCTAGGCAACAGGCGGGGAAAAAATGCCTACACCTGCTTGTGCACATCCACACAGATGTCTATGTATACAAAATTCCTTTAACTTTGAACAAGGTGTAGCATTGTTTTCTGCCATATTGCCATGGCGAAAAGAAACTTCTGTTTCAATCGGCGACTCAGACCCGCCATATCCATGTGTAGAGGTACGTGGTAAACCGGTGGAGTGTCTCCAATTTTATTTCCTTAAAGCGACATGGCAAAGCTTAATATTTGAACACCGCTGCCAGCTTGGTACTGGGCCAACACACCCAACTTTGATTATAGGCCCATTAGGCCACACAAAATACCACCATCTGCTCCACACTCCTTACAATACAAATTCATCCACCCAACCCATCCACTCACAAAAGGCGCGGATCCAGGGGGGTGCCGGGTGCCTTGGGCACCACAACACCCCCCCCCCAACCCGAACGACGGAACGGAATTTTTTTTTGAAGGAACCTTCTACAGAAGAAAAGGAAAGAGAGGAGAGGAGAGTGACCACTGTTTGAGAATGATGTGATCGTCTCGACCAATTTTTTAAATAACTTTGCACGGCAAGACACGTGCACCAAAGACTCACAACTCAGTCTCCATCGAATTAGAAGAGAAATTATATCCCCAAAAACACACAAAAATAGGCTTACGCCATTTTCACGTTGATGGTCTTTTCTCGAAGAATTTTAATGATTCAAAACGTACACGCGCAGCCGACCCGCTTCGCGTAGTGATAGCGAAATCACAATGTGTTTTCGTTTCTATTCATGCTACAATGTTGTAGGAGTCACACCACTAAATAACTCTCCAAGACTCGTGTCAAAATACGACCTCTCACCAAACGTCGATTTCTCGCTTTAAAGCGGATGGTTACTCAAAACTGATTTTTTTTGGGGAAGATTAGCACAACACTTCAACAAAAATTAAACCGTATATGATGAGGCCTATTTTTTTAGTACAGAGCATCGAAAGATTTGCATGTTTTTCAAAAACGTTCACGCTAGTGAGGTTACGAGGAAACTAAATGTAGAGTTTCCCCAAAACCTCAGAAATTATACAAAATGGCTCAGACAAAAATATTTACCACCCAAATGGTTTGTAAATAGTCCACACATTATGTTAATTTCAACATTTCCTTCATCACATTTCCTGACTCTTCATTTAGGCAAGGGCCATATCCCGGACGCCAACATGGTCTCGGAACTAACGTAGGTCTGCTACACCTAGTTATTTAGGTGGTGTGACTTTCCATATATAGAATAAATGTATGTAAAATGACAAAGTGGCAAATAAACACATTCTCTTTTTTTTAAATCAATAGTTTGTAATTTTCTTGAAATATTGTGTGGACAATCAAACACTACGGACTTATTTTTACCATTGCTTGTTTTTTGTTTACCTTACAGATGGATGCTTGAATGTTCATTCAAATAGATGAGGAGTGGTAGTAGTAGATTTGCGTTAAGTATGAATACACAATCAGTAAACGAAGCTTGACCAATTCCATATTTACTCCAAGAGTAAGAATATGTGTTGAAAAAAAATACTGTGCATAGACCACATAGAAAATTAGATTCGGCCGCTATGTGTTTTTATTCGCGTTGTTTTTCTTTATTCACAACTTTGCAGGTTGTGTTGATAGTTCGCATTGATTGATTGAAACGCGTTGCGGTATATTTTACTTTTTTAGCCTATTTTGTATGATGTCAAAATTTAAGAGGGGCAGGGGTAAGGAGTAAATGTTGGGCGACATTTTGGGAACGTAATTACGCTAATTCGGCAACTTTCAGCCGCATATTGGGGAGAAAATAGGCCAATTTATCGGTGCGCGGGAAATGCGGACGGAGGAGGAAAGCCCGTTTTTAAACAATGACTCTCTAGATTCTGTAGAAGTGCGCTCAAATCCCTAATTCTGACCAGGAAAATAAAATATCAAAACACAAGTTGCAGCCGGAAGAATTATAATAACAAAACTGGCAAACTTGTCATCATCTACGCGTTTTCAAGAAAAGTGCCCGGCAAAGGTTTTTGATCTTAGGCCTGTTCACGAAATGCGACAGCACCCAATTTTAGTCAACATTAATGTTGATTTTTTTTGATATTGTTGATTCAATATGCTTTAACCAAACCTTTCCATAAGAATTTACAAACTGACTGCACACTCGCGGAAAAAATGTGCGAAAGAGGTTCTAACCTTGTCATTGTAGGGAACATCAGTAGGGTTCTTCAACGAACTAAAACGAGTCCTTTAACTCATGTATAGCACATTTTATGGTTATGTTAGAAACCTTTTTGTGTTCATCAGATTTTTAATACCACTTTAGGGTTGTATTCTGAGGGTTCCATATATAGAGAAAAGGTTCGAGCTGCATTTTATGAGATGTATTATTAACACTTGCCAAGGGGAGGGGGGGTTCAATAGAACAAAATTGATTTTTTTTGCGATTTCTCGTTACGCAATCAAATTTTCAAGGAGGTTTTGTAAGTGTCTGATTTATGAATACGCTTCTCCTGATACTAAAAAAATTTCAATCCGCCCACGACTTCATTAGAAAGTAAGTGGTCCCTTGGAACCCCCTTGGGCACTACCGGAAGTTTTTTTTTTAAAAAATCAAGATATTTTACTAATTAAAAAAAATAAAGTAATTGAATTTGGGATTTTAGTTTATTTTAGGATATACCTAGGAGGCAATTAATTATAATTAATAATACTTAAAATCAAATAACATTTTATATGCTGATAACAACGATTTTAATTTTGTCATGACGTGCTCTTTAACTGTGAAGTCTATGGGAAAACTAAGGTGATTTGAAGTTTCTAAGAAAAATACAAGATGGAAATGGTCTATTTTGAAATGATATTTTAATTGGTTATTCTAGAGTAGATAAATGAATTATTTTGGTTCAACCTTGATATTGGAGTTGCTGAGGATGGAAAAATGCGAACATCTGTTTCGAAGGGTGGCAATTTCAATTGCCATAGGTCATAGGTCAAAGTTCGATTTTAATTTTATTCTGGGTATGTGGTTCTTAGTGGAACCCCAATTAATTATGTTGTGGCATGATCAAACTCCCATGGGAAAGTGGTTATATGGGTTGGGTCCCTAGACCCCCCCACCCCCCCTTGGGCACGAAACGAAAGTTTTTTTTTAGCTTGGGCGACCAAATTCGGGATAGTTTCACTGTTTAATAGAAAGGGCATTACTTGAAATACTTTAATTCTCTAGGGATCTATTGCCCGTCAGATTATTAATTTCTTATGCAGGGTTTTATGCCAAAAATGGCTATTTTTTCAAGGGAAGGCATTAATTACATCTAACAATTCTAACAAAGTGAATTTTTATATGTATAAACGTGACTCTCTGCAGTGAATTTAGGGACATTTTCATGCTTAAGGCAGGGCATAGAATACCTTAAGGTTCGTCCTACTACACTGCAAACGTGCGTTGCGGTAAGTTGCAGTAACTGGACAGAGACCGTACATTCGGCACTGAAACTTACCGCAACGCACGTTGCAGTGTACTGTATGAACGAACTTTAGAGGGCACACCTTCCCTTTCAGTGATGACTAATAGTATGGCAGGGTTTGGGGGCCATTGTGGCAACATTTAACAACCCTAAGTTACTGAATTTATGCTTAAAGCCAGAGGATGTGGGTCAATTTGGTTTATAATCCCGTAGGTTTGGATGATATCTGCTCTTTCATGTCTCGTTTCCAGTGGTTGTTTTTTAATGAATCGTTGTAGTCCGCTGCTCGTACGATAATTTTGAGACGTGGTAATGATTTTTGTTGTTCTAGTCTTGACCTTCTCAAGCATTCTCTTGTCTTTTTCCATATAAAAGGGCTGGTGAAAACGGTTGACAGAGGTCCGCGTTTTGAGAAAGTCTCGTTTGAGTGAATAGTGCAAATAGACCTTGATTAGAAAAAAGGTAGTGAATTATATCACAAGTGTTAAATTTTAGCAGGCCTATCAACTATAAAGTTTGGAAAGTGCCCGATCTGTAGTTTCTATAGTCCTACTTGATTTGTGAGTCTGTGAAGTATTTTTCCGGTTTATTTTAGAAGCACGATGGCGTAATGTGAAAAACTGGAGGAGAGCCATTTATTCCGTATAGTTTGATCCAAATAGGTACTCACATAAGAGGCTATGTATGTTGTAGAAGTTGAGATAGAATTGTGTAGAATTCGGAAGCTGTGAGACCCGCTAAGATCCAATCTTCCTAAACGAGTGTTGATATCCACAGTGCATCAACCCACATTTATCTACATTGTACTTCATTTTGCCAGTTTTCTGCCCTTCATGTAAGTGTCTATATACATCTTGCATGCATCTGATGCTTCATTTGTTGACACTGGGTGAGGCTAGTTCGGTGTCATCTGCAAATTTCTTATTGTGGCTGTTGCGCTAATAGTAGTCTCCATATCGTTCACATATATAGGAAACAAGTGGTCCCAAAACTTGATCCCTGCACCCACGAACTTGTTAGCTACTTTCTGTTCCACCCTGACTCTGCCTCCTTGAGTGACTACTTTCTGTTTGCGACAGCCAGCCATGATTTCGATCCAAGTTAAATTTTACCTCGCTGTCATGTGATTTGGATTTTGCTATCAGTCCTTTGGTGTGTTCAGTGTCGAAGGCCTTTGCCAGTTCTAGATATATGACATCAACTGGTGTTCCACTTTCTATGAAATTTTTCTCTGATCCATATCATTTTGTAAAATAAAACACAAATCTAATCTTGGAACTTGTTTTTGAAAAATCTTAAAAAACTTAAATTGTTATTGTTTTGAGAGAATGTGTTGTATTAGCTTTAACATGACAGGCACAATAAACACACAAGAATTTTTTTTTATCGTTGATCATATGAAGTTGCGGCAATCTATCGTTTACGCAAAAAGTGTTTACTCTGTGAACTCATGGATTGGAGAAAAATAATGGGAAGGTGTGTTCCTATCTGCTCCCCTTTTTTAAGCGATTGATATTTTTAAGGAATATGTAGTCAAACACATGAGTATTACATATTAGGTCAGGAAACATACGGTGAAAGAACATGTCGAGTTGAGGGTCAGCAGTATGTATTCCGTGGACATTTTTCACCCTGTAGAAAGAGCAACATTGAAATTAATTTTCGCTAGGGATCGAATGGTCCGTAAAGATATTTAAATTGTTGTGACAGGTTTTATGCAAAACACTTAAAAGAGGCCATGTTCCTCGACAGCGGGAAGCGTTCAAAAACGGCGATCGATCGAACGGGTGATTTTAAGATCGTTGATCATATCTTTTGAAGGCATTATGAAGTGAACCACTTGTAAATTTCAAATGTGTTCTATCAAATTTGCATAAGAAAATGTTGTTTTTGGAAAGTGAATGGTTTTAGGGGGTTCCGCGTGAAGCTTGGGAGGGGGGCCCACCCATCCTGCGCGTTGATACGAATCTTCATGAACACTTTATGCGATGAATTCAAAACAAAACTAACACTCAACCTAGCTTTTAAGACGTTGATCATAACTTTAGAATTATAAAGTTACAACAATTGAAAAGTTGTAAAGTTCCAAAGGTTTCTATTCAAATTTGACATAAGAAAATGTGTTTTTGGAAAGTGAACATTGCAGGGGGTCCGCCGTTTTGCGCGGGACGGGAACATCCCCTCTCATACCAGTCCCTTGCAGCTTAATCTACCATGAAACCTCTTTGAACCCACTTACATGTAGTAATTCAAACAAACCATCAAACTATATTTTTTTTCTTTTTAAGTACCGTTTATCATACCTGTAAATTTATTATAAGGTAAAACATTAACAAATTTCAAATTGTGTATGAAACGATCATTGCAGGGGTTCCGCGCTTCGCGCGGGAGGTCGGGACCCCTCCACGCCGCTTACACGGCACCATGGCTGCTTTGGAGCCATGGCAACATGGCTTTTTTTTGCAGCCGTCAACGTCCATTTTCAGTTGTGTCTCCCCCCCCCCCCTGCCCTGAGAGGGCGATCCCACCGCCCCTATTTAGAAATCATTGGTAATAATATTTCTGATTTCTATTGAAAATGTAAACATTTTTGTCAATCACAAACGATTTAAAACCTTTTCGGGCTCGCGGTGCTCGCCGGGTTAATATTATTGTCCGAAAGAACTCTTGCCAGCCGCATAGAGAAATAGTGGATAAGGGGGGGGTGAACAATTCCCCATCAATGACGTAAACAACTACAATGATAAAAATGCACACTGCCGCGCTTCGCGCGGGGGGGGGGGGGGGGGGGTTACACACCTCCCGCATCCTCCCCTGCTACCAGCCTTCTAAGCCCATCTTATCCTTCTGTCACGCTCCCCCCCCCCCCCCCCCTAGACATGGCTGTATCCGCCCCTGCACTCACACTCGAAACAGACACATAAACACAAAAATAGATCACGCATATATCACCCCCCTACCACAAGCTGACTCAAACTGAGAGAATAACTGACTAATACCACACAATGCCCCCTCAAAAAATTAAATAAAAACAAAAATAACCAAATCATTCAAACCAATAAGATTTTTAAAGTGCGCTTTGGCCAAAGATAAAAACCTGTGAGGTTTGAACAATAAGTTGATTATCTAATCGCAGGGTTTGATCACGAAAGCATGAAAAAACATTAAAACAGTAAATTTTGAAAGTATGTCGACGGGCAAAGTATACTGAACTTATGTAGCTGCAAGGCGAGAGTTGACAGACAGATAAATTGAAAAGGAATCAATATCATACTTGCCATACATGCAGACATTTGCCTAACAAAGGCAATAGTCAAGTACGTAAATGCGACTCAGTGATATGAGGTCTGTTTGCTGAAGACGATCACAATCCTGAAGTTAACCCATGGGTGCTAGAGGGGCAACAACGGGCCAGCCGGTTTTTTAAAAAAAAATTTTCCAGAGAATGTAACCATTTTTAATAATGGTAAACAAGGAGGAACTCCGTCTTCAAGAAAATTGACGACCAGTGTTGTATATTCCACAAGAATGTTTGGACCATTGCAGCGAACCAACCGCCTTATAAAACCAAGGAGCCTGGGCACAAGAAGTGGACATTCTTAACATGATATCCCCATTTTAAATTAGAGGTTGGATGATGAGACCCTACGTAACTTGTTACTTTGAACAACACCCAGAGTGAGATCCAAGCACCCAGCACAATTTCTTCTGACTTTACACTTGCCAGGGTTGAGCTACATTTTGTTGGATTGACACCACTGAACAATATTATTGAGATCATGTTTTTGAGAGTTGATATCTCATCGACTGAACGAAGTGTGCCTGTAGAGAAGGGTGTCATCAGCATACTTTGGGAGAGGCGATGAATTATTAGCAGATCGAGTACAATAAAGTTTAAAACGTGAGACCAAGCACAAGCCCTGAGGACCCCAGATTTAACAGCAAACCCCCTGAAATCCCCTGAAATGCACACACTGAAACGGTCTATAAAATAAAAGATGAAATCCCAATGGCAAGAGGCCCGCAGATACCATATTGGTGAAGCTTACACAGATTGGGTGCTAACTTTTCAAAGCCTTGCTCCAGTCCCGAAGATTGACGCCACATCAGGTTGGGATCGTGTCATCAAGGTTTGCTGAGCCCAGGCGGTTGTACACTGTATTTTACAAGCTTTACAACCATTCAAAAATATCATTTTTGAAAAAGCTAGAGGGCGCGCTATTTTTTTCAAATGTATCCGTGTCTCTTTAGCTGTGACTGTGAGCCTATAGGAGATATTTATTACTCCATACTAGTTACCAGCTTACAACACGGGTAGGACTCATTGTTCCTAACACATGCCTTGCCTCTAGAGATTTTTTTTTTTTTTTTCCCAACTTAACTTCTTTTCCATGAAGAAATGCGAATTGTAGACATCAGTGATGCTAATCTGACGAAAAGTACCTAATGAAATCACGTTAACCTCAGAACAAAGACGGTCCGAGAAAAGGTTGATGGCCAATTCAAGTTTAAAATATTTACTAGCAATGACCTCAAACTATCGAAAAATCCTTTAAGTCGGAGTCAAATTTTGACAACGACATCTCCATTGTTGAAAGCTATCTACGCACATTACAAGAATGGGTACCCATTTAATAATAATAATACTACATTCTTGAGTATAGCGGCCTAATGCAGAGCCTCTATCGCGTAACATAGAATGGATCAATATAAAAAAAATATTAATACGACAAATACAAAAATAGATGAAATTCTAATGTTAAAACAACAATGAGAAACAAATCAATTATCCACATTTTCAGAATAACTTTAAATTTAATTAGAAATTCAAACATAATATATTGTACCAACAATAGAAAGAAAGACACCCAGTTGCCTCTCATACAAGAACATATTGGGTATACACCTGAATCGTCCATCTAGTTATGATCTGTTTTATGTACCCCACAGCGACGTCGGTTAAGTCGTGATCTTTCCTGGATTCAGATGCCTCTAACTCTACCTAACTGATGAAAACAACTATCCCAGGCAACCGGATTGGATGAAGGTAGGAGAATAAGAAAAAAGAAAGGAAAACAAAAATCAACAGAATTAGAATTAGTGATCATGGTGATTGGACTGCATCAGAACAGGATACATATCAGGAGCCAAAATTTGTTCGTAAATAGGAAATGTCTTCAGCACCGTGTTTGAAAATAGTTGCTGACTGACTAAGCGGATACGTAGGGAGTTTTAATTCCATTAATATGCCGCTGCGTAAAATCTCCATAGAACTTGTTGATGAGTTGATGATTTACGCAGCTTGGAGCAAGAAGATGATCTCAAGTTTCTCATGTGGTGAATACAGCTGATGAGCTCATAGAATATAGGCAGGTGACATGCTGTGATGGCCTTATAAGTGGAAGAAATCTTAAAAACTTAAAAACTGCCCTCTGTTTAATTGGAAGCCAATGGCAGTTGTATAGCGAGCTGGTGTGATATGGTCTCGTTGACGGATTTTAAAGGACAAGACGACAGCTGCATTTTGAACCCGCTGAACCTTGGTCAATCCTCTTTCCTGGAAGGCATAAAGCAGGAGTTTGCAGGAATCAGCCTAGATGTAACAAATGCGTGGACAATTTGATGGTAGATTTTTCATCAAGGTCACTGTCGAAACTGCCAATTTTCCTTATGATAGCAAAGCAGCTTTGCATAAGCTTAACCTGATTGATCATTCTTAGTGATAGATCTAAGATGACACCAAGGTTCCGTGCTATCATCTGACGGATTTATAACAGAATTGCCAATGATCAGAGTTGGCTGAGAGTTGCTAGCCGATCTGCTAAATGAGAGCGAAAGTACCACATCTCCGTCTTCTTGTCAGTTAATATCAGCTTGTTGGAATTACACCAGGATCTGAATTCTGCAATGCATGTTCAAATCTTTTTTTTATGGCGGCTTCACGATCCCGAGGTGACGTCATGTAGAGCTGGCCGTCATCAGCGTAACAACAAATTGGAATACCGTGGGCATTTTAATGATATCCTGTAGTGGGCACTGAACCATATAGTCATCGGTCCAGTACCCGAGCCCTGTGAGACTCCACAATCTACCGCTACAGGATCTGACGAAGCACCTCTGACTGAATATGATTGAGTTGGCCTCTAGGGTAGACGAAAACCAACTTTAGTGCTTTTCCCGTAATCCCATACGTTTCAGTTAGACGGGTTAGGATCTGTTTATGGGGGGTCTATGAATTTACTTTCCAGCCGAAATGTATGCTCAAATGGTAATATTATTCATATTGTTGAGCCTGACTATAGTTTATAAAAACTAATACTAGTAAATGGTGGAAAAGGATAACGAAAAGATTCATTTTTGGAGGCAAGGCACTAATTACAAAAGTGCAACTAATTTTTAGGTTGGGTTAATTTTTTTAAAAAAGAAAGTTCAATTTGTTCTTGACCCCCAAAACCTATTATTACAATTAGGCGACTTGAGGTATCGTATGTAAAAAGTAAAGGTCCATCTTTGGATTCACAGCAAATTTGACCATAGAAACCATAGTTTTCAAATATATTTGATTTTTCCCAACCGTAGTGAAAGTAAGGGAACCTTCAACGTCGAATCTGGCCTTCACAATCTACGATGGCGGCGATTTCGTATTGCTGCGCATGTGTAGTTTAGGGGGTCGAATGATATTAATTTGTATCGTTTCTTGATAACAAAATCAAAAAAATACAAATTTAGCACCTGCACAAATCGTTCAATTTTTGCAACGCTTGGACGTTTTGATTGACTCTTACGCTGGTAAAACCTATAAAAATGAAAGCGAATGCAGGTATATTAATTAAAAACATACTTCATTATATTTCTAATACATTCTGTTTGAACAAATGTCTATCAATAAGCAAAATATACTCCTCTCATTTATAATAAGGTAAAACGTCATTGCTTTCATTTTGATCGGCATGATGGTTGTGCCCTGCCCGGTACCTGAAAGAATAGCCCGTTAATATCAGTTTTTGCAATCGTTTTAACTAATCTGATCTTCTATGGACAAACTTTAAATTTCCAATTTAATGACCAGGAGTACCATGGACATTCCCCAGCCTCTGTGTTTTCGTCTGTTGACTTCTCAGTCCAAAAATGTCACTAATTGCCCGATCAACGACACCATTGCCGAACACTATGATCCTTCATGATCAGTTATTTCCTAATTCTACTATAGTCTAACTTACTGTGGTGAATGGACCATAATGAAATCTTTGAAACAATCTTAAATGCACTATCAGTGATTGATAAAATCAGATAAACAAAAAATCATCAAAAATCAGATTTTTGAATGTCTGGAACTAGTATTTGCATATTTACTATCCATTTAAAATCTGGATAGTGTCAATTGGCACGATAAAAATAATTATTGGATCAGCCTTTTTGAGTCCCACGACATCTCTCAGTAGGGTGTAGTCTTGCTGCCGTGCATGTGTGTGTCTTGATGTCTCATTTTATTCATTCAGGGCATGATGGCTACCAAAGTAACGTAGTTTCGAAATGTCTTGACGAGGAGGAATGGAATTTGAAGTGAAAATTAAGCATACGATTATGTATCCACACCAGATATCCAGTCAACTGCAGGATCAAGAATTGGGTTATAGTGACCGCAGCACGACTAGATTAATGACCAATTCCAATGGGATTAGACTACTCTGTAGTCCAATTGTTTTTTGTTTTGTTTTTTTTTTACTTTTTTTCCATTGTGTGTGTGTGTTTTCCACAGTAGGCCTATCGCAAAGAGAAATGATTAAACAAATAGCTGAGGGTTAGAGGGCGCGATAACTACTAACCGTTGGAATTTCACTTTATTGGAAATTCCTAATGCCCAAATTCGAGCAGATCGTGTTCTACCCCCCGACTTTTCATGCAGGTCAATTGATGGCGCGCGATAACTACGCCCCGGTCAATTCAATTTCACACATTTACGGGTGGGCGTACCTGGGCAATTGGACTGCCTACTTTCACTTAGGGGTCGAGATTGTTAAAGTGGGTTTCTATGGCGAGTTTCGTCCAAAACTTTGGCGGACCCTAAATACCGTAAAATAGCGTATACAAGCCATGGTGCCATAATAGGACCATTTCGGAAAACCGGACAAGAGAGAGAGAAATATTTGCATAGCGCCCTTTAGTATATTCTTCAGCAGTGAGCTACACTTCCTTGGTGTTAATATGACTCCAATCGTCGTTAGTACTTTAGCAAACTCATTCCTGCAAAACCCTGCCCTGAACAATGAGCAATCAAAGGACATAGCTTTGTAACAGCTGGTTCAGCCCGGGCCTAATTCGTAAGACAAAGAGGTTCTATATAGATAGAGAGGAAAAACGTAACGTAATATTTGAAGTTCATAGTCTCGCATGTTTTGCCGACCCACAAAGAAAACATTAGAGCACAACAATAGAACGCAATGGCGCCTCGGCTTCTTCCACATACTGTGGGTGCCGCTTTGCATATACACGAATCGGTAGTTAGTGATACAAATTGAGGGATGTGATAGAGTGGTGGCCAGGCCACCTGGATCATTGTGCTCAGATTACTCTTTTTTCTCATAAATCAATGGCGCGTTAAGTGAAAAGAGGTTATTCATTGAGGCGTGTTATTTAAATCAAGACGGATGACGCGTTCATTTCATTCGTTGGGTGGTCATGGGTAGGACAAAAATTTAACCACCCAATAGCACCCAAACTCCAACAACGGATATTTGCGGATTGTTTTGGTATCGATCGACATTATGTGGTATACAAGCACCCAAACTAATAATTAGTCCGTGCATATTCAAAAATTAATCAGCGCCAGCACGGACGACTGGTTTTGATGGGCTTCACCCCCTTGGTTTAAAGAGTGCCAACGTCGTAATAGGATTGTTTCCCCAGCAAACATAACCAAGGGGCAAAGGACACATGTTATGCAATGATTTTTAAATTCCTTGTGATTTTTGGACCGGATTTATGGGGCCAACGAATTCCATTATGTAACTCTACAGCGAATATCGTTAGAGCATGGGACAAAGTTTCAAAGACCATATCACGTCCGCCTTTTGTTTTTTAAAACTCACCATGATCCAAATTACGGCTGAGGTAGATTTGCGATAATCCCGCCTCCAGAGGGAGCTGCCAAGCCACCCATCAGCTCATATGAGATTCTTGACCGAAAATAATGATCCCAAATCAAATCAAATTGATTTCATCTCAAC